>VCRD01000240.1:10276-113016 GCA_006783055.1 Trinorchestia longiramus
TCTTTACGTGCCCACTCTTTACGTGCCCACTCTTTACGTGCCCACTCTTTACGTGCCCACTCTTTACGTGCCCACTCTTTACGTGCCAACTCTTCACGTTCAAGCAATCAACACCAAGATTTGGGCAATCCCTACAAAGATTTTATAGGCAATAGATTATAGTCAAGATTTACAAACAAAGAAAGTTTGTAAATATTGCACGTTTATTTTGCACTCGATAAAAAACACCGCAAGCCTAACTTCACCGTTTGACTGAGTAATATCAATCTGCATCTCAAAGAATTCGATAATTCAACATATTTGTTACTCGCTGTGTCTCTGTTTTTCCAACCTCTGTCAAGTAACGTCGTCAAAAACTTTTGGGTATCTTGTTTTTTTTGCATAAATTTTACAACACAATTACAATTAGAGTGCCATTTTTAACTTATCTGAGGAATAACAAAAAATATGTCAGCATTTACCGCCACTTGGACGCACTCAACAATATAAGCATTGTCATTTTTAAGTCTAATTTGATGCCAAAAAATTGACCTTTCTT
Organism: Trinorchestia longiramus; assembly: GCA_006783055.1. NCBI lineage: Eukaryota > Metazoa > Arthropoda > Malacostraca > Amphipoda > Talitridae > Trinorchestia > Trinorchestia longiramus. The sequence goes on from VCRD01000240.1 coordinate 10,815, forward strand.
AGATTATTGACGTTTTTGAATAAGTATATCTTCAGGTGTATAAAAATTGTATTATTAATTTTCTAATATTATGTCACAGGGGTCCAGGATATCCCTTGCGAGCTAAACGTGACGCTACTGAGAGAGGCAGGCAACCCCAAGGCTGTGTACTCCTCCAAGGTGAGTGCAGGCTTCCTCACAATCTAAAGAACGCTCTCTAATAACTAATTACACATCGATTATTTTAAAACTTATTTCAATTCAAAACATGTATCTTTGATCCATAATGGTAAGAAATGTCGAAAATATTGAAACAGTTTTGCGTGTAAAGAATTTTAGAAACAAAAAAGTGCATAGTAAGCAATACTTACATAATGCCAGCATTTTCATCATGACGTCATGGCTGAGACGTGGGATGTCAGAGGCTGAGATACGCTGCTTACTAGGTTCTCCATCTAAAATTGTGATCGTTGCAGGTTTCTGTTTGGACTGTTTTCCAGCCAGCCTTGAAAATAATAAAATCACAGCTCCTAGAAATGATAAAATCTTACACAGGTGCGTTTGGCAATAAGCCAAAAAAAGTTGAGAAAGTTGTATGTGTGGTATTGTGCAGTTGGGGCTTTATTTGCGTAAAGTATCTAGTTCTATACTGTACAAATATTAACACACGGAGAATACTTCTCACAAGTGGCACTGCCGTCACTATATTATTTCAATGAGGAGCATGTGCTTAGCGTGATTTGAATCTTTTCTGAAACATTCCAGTGAATTCCAGTAAGCAGTTAGTTCACTAGCATTGGACTACTTTTCAGACTTATCATATTCATTGCTAAAATTTCACTCATTCTGACACTCGCAATGAAATCAATGTTTTGCATATCGACGATATGCTTGTTCATGTTATATCTGATCTTATGTGCTGAAGCAGACGCTTTGTTTATAGGGTCAGAAAGTTAACAAAAAGTACGAAAGATGATTAAAATCAGTCTAGAGATGGATCCGAGCTTAATGTTGTCATTAAAATTACAGATGAAAATTGACAGTACAATTGATCAGAAATCCAAACAGGTCAATATGAAAATTTGGTTGTCAAATGATAAATGAATATTTTACTCGGGATTCTTTCATGAATAACTGGAATGGTGAAAATTACATTTGTAGATTTTGCGTAAATGTGTGTTCTTTCATGAATTGCAATGGAAGTACGCCATTGCAAGTCAAAGAATTTGATAAATTAATATCAAGGAAATGAAGTTTGCTCTCTATTGATGGAAATCGTTTTAGAGTTGATCTAGTAAATGAATAACTGTGACGAAAGAATATTTGTCCCTGATAATTTTTGCTTTATGAACATTGCAAAGCGTTCCGGCCTTAGCTGATGAAGAGGGTGAACGTTAGGCCCTATTCTTTCCGGTACCTGATAATAAATCGTAAAATACCGCAGATAAATCTTAACTCACTGTTATCAACATAGCGATTGAGCCCAGCGTCCGTCAATAATAAAACGGTAATCTACTACTGCGTGAAATACAATAATAGTAATGAATTCCCTTTCAAAATCCTCCGACGAGACGTTTTGACACTTGAAAACGACTAGTAACTTCCCTAGCAACTCCCTTACTGTTCATAAAAGTTATGCACCATTTTCAACCACTTGTATTCTAGTATTCTTTCAGAGAAACCATTTTTGGTGTTCTTTATTTCACTAAAATATATTTGTTCACACACATACTGTATATTTTACATATTCAGCAGTGATTGGTACACAGTGCAGCCATATGCACCCATCAATACCTGGAAAGTATAGCACGGTATGAACAAAATTTCTCTTAAATGTGATCGGTGATTGTAGAGAAGCGTTGGATCAGCACCACGTGTAATAATTCGACGAATACACTGTTTGTGCTACCCTTGTGGAGCTGAAATAGTAGCTAGAATTTCAGCGAAGAAGATAATTTGTCAGTTTATGTAAGAGGCTTAGAGCTTCTCGTACGATAGGTAGGATTCCCGCGCTCATCAAGCGTAACGTGCTAATTGCTTCTAGGGTTATTAATGGATGCTATGTGTACTGAGCCACCTGCAGTAGGTTTAGCAACCATGAAACTAACTAGCTAGCTTTCTAACTGCTTAACACTATGCCCCAACAGGCGGTAGGCGAACCTCCCCTGTTCCTGGCAGCGTCCGTGTATCACGCCATCAGGGAGGCAATCACAGCTGCGCGATGTGACCCCCGCCTCCTCCAGTGTGGGGAGCTTGGACCTGCTGAGACGAGAGGTACAAACCACAACAACGACACTGACTCGAAGGCAGCTACGCAAGGGCTGTCCCTCAACACAGAAGAAGCTGCTTCTGCTCGTCTCTTCAGACTGGACTCTCCTGCCACGGCTGAACGGATCCGCATGGCGTGCATTGATCGCATCACTAAAATGGTGAGTATTTTATTGAGAAGGTTAACTTGTTTTACGCCTTTTATGAATATCAACGATTAAAAGCTCTTTGAGATACGAATTTATGACACTAAGAATTGTTATTTTGTTTCCTTCGTCCGTCGTTGCCATTTCGAAGTTTACTTTCAGCTGTTCGGCCTGACGGTTGTTTTATATATGTAAATTGCTGCTGCCTCAGGGTTATATGACAATTTCATATTGAGATGGACTATTTTCAGTTTGACACTTCAATTAAATACGTCAATGAAATATGCATGGAACTTGAGGAAACATTTTCGTTGTCCAAAAGCACTTTGACAATGGTGAGTGCTTCCCAGATCTATTACTCAAATGAACTGTTTTACAGTGTGAATAAAGTTTCCTTTTTTGTTTTACAGTCCGAGTAAAGTAATTGTAGCAAAACATTTATTATTGTGAGGTACCCTTTAAACAGTTAAACTGTGCAAAAGTTTCCAATATTCTCTCAAAAGTGAATTACTCTCGCAAGTTGACAACTATTTCAACTGAACTGCTTACGTAGTGACTGGAAGTTGAAGTGCGCGCTTCTCCAACGTATCAAGGATGACCAAATGAAAACGCAAAAGACAGCCACGAATCAATTCACACTCGTATATCAGGTGAACAAATTAACTATTCTGAATGTTATTTATATAAAGAACAAAAGTAATCTTCAATTCATTATTTACATTTAGAAATACTTTTTTGCTTCTAGGTCCCGACACCTCAGCCAGGCACGTACAGACCGTGGGACGTGACCGTCTAAGTCTGATCCATCCATCTCCCAATACCAGCTCAGTCTCAGTCACCTTCATTCCAAACGTGTGTTGTTCGACTGAAATCTATTTAGAGAAACATTGTGGCCACTTCTAATGTTACATTTAAGATCAAATTGTCGCAAATTATTAGCTGTGTCGTAAATGATTTACCGTTGTGTTATTTGCAAGTACCAGTCTTGAGATTAAATTTTTTTAATAAATCTATTTTGTAATGATAGATATGTGGGTGAAAATTAACCATGATTTCTGATTCCACGTCAGTATATAAGTCGTAAACTATATAAGTCGTAAACTATATAAGTCGTAAACTATGTATGTTACTTTGAGTAGTTGCTAATCTGCCGCTACAAAGAATTTCGATTTCAAGTAGTAGATTAATATACGCTGAAAATATATGGTTTCGGTATACACTACTCAGAAACGTAGTTCAACTTTTCGATACAACGTGAAAAAGAAAAATTGTTTATTCCAATCTTGTTGATACACAAAGTATTCAACATTGGGTTTCAAATGTCTTATCATTAAGATCTTTAAATGATACGAATACATTGGTTGATAGTAACACATATGGTGATTATGTTCTCACAATTGAAGTTTAACCTAAAAATAAGAATTAAGATTTAAATTTCGTAAATACTGTAGATCAAAAGTAAAGTTTTCGTATCTATTTATTATTACAATCTATTTCAAAATAAAAAATATTAATGTATAAAAGAATATTTGTAATTAAATAAATATAGACCAGAACAGAGCTAGCAAGATAAATGCCGTGACAAACATAGCATACGAAAAATACGGGATGAGATAAAGAGAGTACAACATCGTTCAATTGCAGAAAAACCTTAACAAGCTCATTTCTTAAACATTGAAATCACACAGGCTTCACTTGTTTCTCCGTTAGAATTATTTGGTCAACAGCCTTCATAAGTTTGCCAAGTATTTTTTAATTTAAGACCTACATAAAAACGGTGAGAATCGTTCCTTTAAATATTGTGCACACAGGAAGCTCTATTTTAAAGTTAAAAAACCTGCCGTTTTTCCTAAATCTAAATTTATTAACTTAACACTAGAGCTACAGAATAGCAGACGGGTTTGACATTTTAGTTTTATTTCGCTCGAAATTTATTCATTTCTATTCAGCCTATTCTAAAATTATGGGGCACAAACACATGGTAGACATCTGTAGTTTGTTCCGTTACCGAGTTAATTTTGTTCAATTTTGTTTATCATGGATAGTAACTTGATGAATTTTCAGCATTGGTTTACCAATTTGACGTTCGTTACGTTTGTTTTGAAATTCTTTAGTGGCTGGTTCATCTTCATATGCATGGGTAGTATATTCCAAAGCAATGCACCTGAGATCGATGGAACTCTTTGTCCAGCATCGGACAAGCGTAAGTTGACGATAACATCGTACATTCGATTAGGCTTTTTGCACTCAGCAGTGGGGAAAGGAATTTGGGCAGTACTTTGAGGGAAATATAGAGAGAAAAATACATATTTGATCTTATGAATGAGTAGCCTTTGTTCTATCGGAGCCCAGATAAGCTTTTTTATGAGAGGGGTTGCATGATCGTTTTTCCTTAAATTTCCCTAGCATACTACTTTAGCAGCAAAATTCAGACATTTCTGTAACTCTCTTTGAAGACCTTTAGGTATATCTCCCCAGACCAAGTCACAGTTGTCAAAGTGCGATAACACTAAAGATTGGATGGATAATAATTTAGTTTTCTCGTCAAGCATGTTCTTCACGCAGTGAAAAAATATTAATGTAACGTTAATTTTGTTGCATGTTTTTTCCACGTGGTATGTAAAGGAAATGTTCTGATCAAATCAGACGCAGAAATTTTTTACTTTTTCTACTGGTTCGATAGTACTCGTGTTTTCTAACAATAGAGTTAAGTTTAAACTTTTCTATTGCATTCTTGGAACCGAAAATCATACTGTGTTTTAGTGGCGTTAAGCTCGAGGTTATTTTGGTAATACCACCATGATTTCGAGTGTTTTAAAAGGCTTTCGGCGTTTGTTTTCGTGTGAGGGAATTTGACCGGAATACTTATTGCAATTTGTACATCAGCTGCGTACATAGAAATTCTTGTGTTTAAGAGCGTGGAATAGAAATAATTGATAAAAATAGAAAACAGAAATAGACCGAGAATAGATCCTTGTGGAAAACCGAAATCGCTTTGTATGAGTACTGAGATCGTGTTTTCTAGTCGGACTGCGTGAGAGCGGTTTGATAGATAGCTCTGAAACCACTGTGTGTCGATTCCTATGTTAGAGATTTCTGTAGAAGCTGTGTATGTTCGACACTGTCGAAAGCTCTGGAGAGATAAAGCAGAAGCAAGAGAGTGACTTTTTTATTTTCTAAGTCACTATATTTTTTCGGTGATGCAAAGTTCAGCGTGCATCTTGTGTGTTAAGCACACTGGTTTCGATGATGTAAGTTGAGAGTTGATTTGATATTTCTTTTTCTAGTACTTTGGATAAGACTAGTAAAAGGCTGATTGGCCTGTAATTTGATGCCGTATTGATGTCTCTAACTTTATGCAACGGTTTGATTATGGATTGTTTCCATTGACTAGGGAATTTGTTTGTAGCAATAAAAGTATTGATAATCAAATGAAACATTGTTGTATAGAAGATTGTAAACAAGCAAAAATTACTTTAATGATGCAAATTTCATCGGACATTATGTCTACAGTATAGGTCATAGATGGCTGTGTAGTCTGGTGCATTCGATTGTTTGCCAATTATTCGCCAATTTTGCTTTATTTGTTCGCGTTTTCGTTTTATTCTTATTTAATACGTGCTCTCCTTCCGAACTGTGATGTTGATTAATGATTTGTACTTTGAAAATTTTCGGAAAAAATCCACAAGATATACCCTCATGAAATTTTTTGTGTTTGGCCTGTAAATGTTCATATTAACGAGATTAGGCGTTTATCATAATTTTCTAAAATAAGAAAATAAGAATTACAGAGTGGAGCATGGTTCCTGTTACATATTTAAAAAAATATTATTTTTTTTCCAATATAACCCAGTGTAATTTTATGAAATTATCAATGATATACATACTTTTTCGCAGAACAATCAGTCATTAACTATTGACAATGTCGGTAGAATTGATGCGAAAGTTCATTATAGAGAAGCATGAACGGGTACAGAGTTCATCTGATATAATCAAACTAGAGATAAACCTCAAAATCAACAATGTTGACAAAAAGAACAATTGACCTACTCCTTGTCAGAGTACCAAATTTCTATAGTCAAAATTGTATAAATGCTAGGAGAAAATACCGTGAGAAGTAGTTAGTACAGCCATTAAAGACTTTCCTAAAAGATTTCTCAAAGTAGTGAGGGCAAAAGAGAAGCATTTTGAAAAAAAATTACAGTCGTAGATTAGTAAATTACTTGCTATTTGTTGAAGTTCTACCTTAAAATAAACGCCTGTGTTGAAGAAAAAAATTCTTATTTAGTTACAGTATTTACTGTATGTCCCACCCTGTTGAAGAGAAGGAAATTGATTGTGTGGATGGCTTTCCAGGTCATATTGGGATCTAGTTACGAGTCCTGAATGTACTGAAATTAGAAATAAGCGAATTGATCAGTCATACCAGGATTTAGGCAACAAAATAATGTGGTAATGTAGCAGCCGTGACGGTTAGAGGCGTCATACACAAAGGATCGCTGACAGTAGTCATTTTAAGAAGTGATATTTTCGTTAGTATGACTTACAATGATCAGAAATTATAAGGAACGCAGCATGAGGTGTTTTAGGTGTGAAAATATACCCTGCAAGTGGAGGTCACGAGCAGAATTTCTATAATGTACAAGGCACGAGGGAAGGGGAGACACACTGAACTTGTTTGTGCTCATTGGTGCCCTTCGGGTAATGAACGATCTCTGGTAGGGTTCTAGCTGCTCATCACAAAACTAGCAGCACTTTACTGTCGAGCAGAGGCTCTTATCTGTGATGACAATATTATATAATAGTAAAATAGTAAGATTGAAACTAAACGGGAACATTTTACTGCTATGTTTTATTTTGCCTTTATGCTAAATATCAGACTTCTGGAGAGTTTACGCTGGTTATTCTTTAGTATTTGTAGCCACCGAAGTCAGCTTCTGCTGAATGTCTGTTGGCAAAATACTTGGACTTAGACCTACACTTGAGGACTAACTTTGGCTAAGGCCTTTGTTACGGCCTTTTATTCTGTCTATAAAACACACACAACAGGGTGACATCCCCAAATTTTTCACCTGTGTGCCAGGGTCGTCTGAAATAATTTCTCAAAAATCATCCTCGGTCATTCCATGAAAAAAAAAGCCAAGTAAGGTCATCACTTGGAGAGCCAGTTTGTCATAAACAGTCCTTCATGTTTGGCAGATAGTCACGTTCTAATCCAGGTGACTGAGTGTTCAACATCAATGTCTCTTATTCCATGCATGCACTAAGAAATTCTTTATTTCATCCACACCAATCATTTTGTATTCTTTCTTCATCCAGCCCTACAAGGTAGCTTATACTGGAGTCCTGTTCAACACAGCTGGTATTCCACTGGTTTTCTCTATACTGCTCATGTCCTCCATTGATAAAGATCTATCGCTCGCCCTCATATTTACTACTTTCTAAGACAAAATGTTTAATTATTTCTACTACTCCTCTGGTACATTTAGTGTATAGCCTGTTATTTTCTTCATTCTACCTGCATATGGCCTTTTCACACTGAATGCCTTACATACACTTCCTGCTTAACAAGTTTTAACCTCAATTTAAACTACAAAGAACGGGAACAGTCGCCTGGAGTATCATCACTGATTTTTAGATATTGTCGTTAAAAATGGAAAACAAAGCCTGATGTACTATGAATTTGAACTGCTATGTACTGTGTGACACACTAGAGTACAGTAAATTTATTGATTTTTTAGCTCAAATAATGAATACCTGCTGCCGTATAAGCATCTTTGATTCATGCATACAGTAGTATACAAACTTTAAATTTATTTTTCCTTCCAAAAATAGCTCATTACTACGAGTGTACTTCTAAATTACGTTTCAGTGTCAATACATGACTTTATTTTCAAACAAGACGAGTGAAAAATGAATGAAATATTTTTGTGGAAATAAAGGTAAGAGTAGGGTTTTTAGGGTAATAAAAATGACAATACAGGCAAAAGTCACCTGTTGACGTTGTTGTGTAGGTTTAGGAAATCGGATGCAATCGTGCATTAAATTCTCGGTATGCGTGCATCTACAACATACTGGAAGTTAAAACAAAATGTTATACTAGGGTTCATAGCAAATATATTTGATTATACCTTCGGTTGTGTGATGTTTTGGGATTCTGTGTTTCTAATTCTAATAGTTCAAAGTCGATAGGAGAAGTGAGGAGTAGCGGAAGTGCTTTAGCGTTGTAATCTTGTAGTTATTTTGAAGTAGTCTGGATATACGAAAGTTTAGTTACATTTCCATTTTAATATGTAAATAATTTACAATGTGCTGGAAATTCCTAAGTGGTGAGAATCAATCATTTGTTCATTGCCTATAAGTGCTGTGAGGTGAATGGACTAATTAATTAGTTTTTCTATTTCTGGTGAACTAAACTATTGAGCATAATCTTGGTGAAAGAAGTAATTCTAAATAGGTTTGCATTCCAATTGAAAAATTGACATCAATCATAAAATTTTGTATACATACTTCATTGTAGTTTTGTTTTGCAAATTTTTACTAGTTACCTTTATAGTTTTGGAAATTTTGATAAAAAAAAAACACAAAAAATATGTACATTATTGGGCTCACTAAAGGAAAATTTAACAATGAGTTATTTTGGGATTTGTAAAAAAGAGTTTTGAGTAGTTTTTACAGTAGTTTTTTACCAAGTTTTGTAAAATGTGTAACATTCTAACAAAGCAATGGTAATATTTCAGTAAAAATTTAATTACAATTTAGATGATGAAAGGTTCCTTTGCAGCATAAACAATTAGAAATTTAAATAAATCATAAAATTGTCTCACTCATTGCTGGTTTGATTAACATGGCCTCCACTTTTATGCAATTATTTTTTCCAATTGCTAGCAATCACCAACCACACTTCCTTGTGTGCTTTCCTTACTTCCCACCGATTTGCACATTCCCTTTCACATGTCAGACTTGTGCCCCAAAGTATTGGTCTGCTGGTAAAAAGAAAAAAAATTACATCTCCATATATAACAGCAGAGAAAATTTGTTTTAATTTTCATCTTGCCTAATTTTGTCATCTGTGTATTGTTCTCATTATCTTGTAAGCCTAATATGGTATATGCTTTTTACAGTAATCCATAAATTTTATATCAGTGCTTTGTGACACTCAATGGTGTAACTATTCATTCTGCTTCAGTGAGCCTATTTACCATGGATGTGTTTGAGTTTTTGCGTTACAATGCTCAAGGTAAGTTAGAATATTTTACTTATGGGTGAACTTGTCAGGTTGTGGAATCATTATTATTCAGATGTTATTAGTAAACTACTTTTAGTGTTACTACTTTTACTAGCTTTAATTTTTATTTTGTTTCTTTTAAGTATTATTAAATAATTTTTTTCTTATTATTTGTTCTGTTGGAAATTTCCTCTGCTAGCCCTTCTTGATTTAAGTTCATGGAAGAAACTGAGCATCACTAAAGAATGGTTCTAATTGTTAGTGTGAAGATACATTTGTTCATACAGAATGCATGGTGGCTTAAAATCAATCACAATTAGTCTGTTAATTTTTATTGAAATATATTGTGTAAAGTATGTTGAATATAAATAGTGAAGTGTTGAAAAATCTAAAAATTAGAATAACATTGTGAATGGGGAAATACATGTTTTATAAATGAGTTGGTTTCTTCAGACATTTTTCTGTATCAACATGCAGTAGTTAAACAAAATGACATCATGTGTTCAAAATTACTTCCTAGCTAACTTTGTGGTTGCATTTATGTTTTGGAATTAAACATGTACACCCATTTATTAGTAAATTTCTATTGGTTGTTCTCACATCTCAGCTAGTGTATGTTACAGCATCTACAAACTTCTGAAAATTTCAATGCTTTAACTGAAGTATCAATTTTTTTCCATTTTTGACTTGGTGCTTTTATTTCACAAATTTTTTTCTTTTAATTGATCTACTAGCATGATTGTTATTTTCTGTTACCACTTTAAAAAAGTATGTGGCTCCTTGTGATATGTACTATGATTACTGTTAGGAAAATGTAGGTTAGTCTAAAAAATCTCATCTCACATATGTGTGTTAAAAAGTTGTACATTTCTACTTTCAGAGTCTAGCACTAAACTAAGAAAACAAATGGAGCGGTCATCGGGTGATGGAGAGGATGCTGCTCAACCTGACCCAGTTGAAACTAATTCCTTGATTGAAGATCACAAACCTTCTTCATCCAGTTCTCCAACTGGACACAATGTAAAGTTTTTTGCCAATGCTCCCCATGATAAAATTCCAACTGTGAAAAGTCTCACACCTTACAGGATTGAGACAACTCCTCGTTCTGAGTCTCAGTTGAGGGGTTTGCATAGTGTGCCTGGCAGGGTGAAGCAGGAGAATGTTACGAACGTCTCCACCAAATCGAGAAGAGGATCGACCAGTTCTCAACAATCCTCCAATGCCCAAATAAGCCTTTCATCTGTTGTGAACATTTCTAACCAAAAAATAGTAAAATCATCAACAATTTCAAGCAAAGTTTTCAACTTGGTTAGAACTCTTCCTAAAGATGCAGTTTTCTCTCCTGTAGATTCTGAATTACTGAATGCTCCTCCATCTTACCTGGAGTGCAAAAATAAAATTGAAATGAGTCCTAAACCTGATGGTATGCCCATGTCCAAACATGCCTCTGTCAAGTATCTACTACTCTCACGGAAAACATTTGATGAGCCTCAATTTGTGCCCTACGAACCGTATAGGGCATGTACAAGTCCAATACTCTGTAGCACTCCACACAAAAAGTCGATAAAAAAGGATCTAGCCCTGTTGTCTCAGCCTCAGTTGCCAGAGGTATTTGCTAGCTCTGTAGGACAGAAATCCAACCAATCTAAAACTAGGGCCCCACTCGACATTGCTGTTGTAGATTTTGAAGCAGAGAGAGTTCAGTGGCAGCAGCAAGTGAAAGAACTACAAGGGAAGTGTGAGGCTTCCCAACAGCTTCTTAGTCGGTGCCAGAGGGAGAAGAACACCCTAGAGGACCAACTTAATGTTCAAGCACAGGTTTGTTTTGTTCACAATTTATTCTAGATGAATTGGAGTTTCTTTGTGGATTGCTTATAATTTCTTTTCTATGGTCTTAGAAAATCATATTCAGTATGCCCTAATTACAACCAATTTAAACTTTGACTCAATGTGAAAACGCCAAGACAACTCTTGGGGACATACCATACTTCTTACATTTCCACACACTTTTGGAAAAAAGCGTGTGTAGGGATTAGTGATGTCGATGTTGCTCGTTTCTCAGCTGCATTAAGGCAGTAGAGGGCAAATATTGTGCAGGTGAACGGCGAGCTGAAGAAGCTGCTAGTTGCGTCTGTCGGAGAGGATGTACAGGGTCGCATGCACTGCCTCACTGAGGACAAGGCTCGCATGGCCACCATGATCAGGAGATACTCAGAGAAGCTCGACAGGGACTACGAGGAGAGAGAACGCATGACCATATTGTGTGATGTCTGGAAGAGCAAATTTTTGGCCAGCAGGTAAGTTACATTCATCTGACCGTGTGTGTTCTGTTAGCGTAAAACATTTCCGACGTATCAACTGACTTGAAATGCCTTCTACGTGGAATATAGGTACATTTAGATAATCCCCTACTTGTCAATGTTTAAGTTACGAACTTACATGCATACAATCGAAATTGTCCTTACGTTCAAAGGAAGTTCGACATGATTATCTTGAAGGCAATAAGTAAGAGTAGCGTGCGTTGCAAACAATAATTTTCTATCACTCTACGGACGCAGTCTCATTCAAATGTGTTATACACTCTCCAGATAGCTTTGTGATTTTCAGCTGTTGTGTGATCCGGCTGGTAATGCTAAGAAGCGGCAGGCTATCGAGCTGGAAACTAAAGTAGAAATTTTAAATGAGTGGAGCGTTATTTGAAGGCTAATGTTACTTGACTGTACTAGATGAATCCTGCTAATAGCGGTACAACTCTCAAAAACTAGATCATGGAGCGTTTGAAACTATTTTCTTACTGTAATAAACCTTTTTTTCATATATCTGATGGTTGCTTAAACCACATTAAAGCTACCAAAAATTTTCTAATGCTGAGATGGTTGTATTCAAAATATACGTCGACGCATGGATCTACGAAGAATAGAATGGAATAAGGCAATCGGAACGTGCCGTTTGGCTCATTCTTGGGTCGATATCCATGTCCCATGCCGTCTAAAGTAAATCCATCAATCATACTCGTACACCTCAACCACGTAAGTCAATTCAATCATGTACAAGAATTTCACTCACGGATAGGCATTTCTGTCACGCGCTTTTACCTCAGGCATACACTGGTCCCCTTAGGAGTTAAGGACATATAGTAAGTACGTTGTAATACTGGGGGTTCGTAATCCAAAATCTGTCGAGACGATTTTTGAATGTGTTGAAGGGTTGTGTAATACTGGGAGGGGGAGGGGTCAGAAATAGCCCACTACAACGAAGACTGTTAGGAAGTTAGGGACTCCATGTGGCCTCGTGTTCAGAGTATAATAGTCTCGAGACTATATTTGCTTGCTTCTCTATAAAATAGTTTCTTACTCGATTCATTATTTCCAAAGTAAAGTGATCTTCTAATATTACTTGCTATTTTTTGAGAGCAAATTTATTTTGCAAAGTACATAGTTTTCGTTACTTTTACTACAAATTAATGTACATATACGTGTATAAAGTGGCCTTATAATTGTAATATGTAATCCAGAGTGAGGTTATTTTGTAAGTTTATTTACGATTTTTGATCAAGTAGCAACAACTTATTATTAAAGTAAAGAAAAACATTAAATTCGTTTTCACGAGTAAGGACTTCATTTTAATTTTTTGTTGTCCAGTGACTGTTGACAATAGTGATGTACCTTTGTGGGCCTTCCAAAATATCTGTTGTGAACCGTAGTGTAACTATTACATAATTCCTAGTTTATTCTAGTGTGACTCTACATAATTTCAAAAAAAGAGAAAACCAATGATCAGTAATGAGCTATTAAAAATAGGTTATTAAATGATAACTACAGTCATTTTATGAGGGAGTATGACGCAGTTTGTATACCACAGCCTAGTTTGATATTTTTTTGTTATTTCATATAAAGCGCTTTTTTGTATCAATTTGTGCCTGGGTTTCTTCCTATTGGATTTAATACAAAATTTTCTTGCTTTTGCTGCTGTAGTTGCCTACAAGCTGAAAGATATTCTTTGCTCAATGATATTTGGTGTCTGCTAGTCAATCCATCTGATGTATTTTCCAGTTCAGTAAGACGTTACTCTGTCCCTTGGAAGTTGTTGAGATATAAGTGGTTGTTGAGGATATGTTTTCAGGGAACTTTTTTAATGATTTGTCAATTTTTTAATTTATTGTCAGTGTTTTACCGAGGGACCAAGACTACCCCATTCCAAATCTGAAGCAAAATGGCAGACAAAAGAGCAATTATTTCGAACAACAGGTCGATGGCGTAACATCCCTGTATGAGAATAATGCCAAGCGATGAGGCTTCTCAAAAGCTGAACTATAATTTTCCAGTGTACGATTCTTAGTTTGTTCATGTTTCCTGTGTCATCTACATCTATAATACACAGTGTGTCTCCATCTTTCTATATGCGTGGTTCCGTCCTATTTCTTCCCATCTATTGCTCAAGAAAAATTATTGAACTGAAATCAGAACGAGTATACGTGTATTGTAAGCATTGTATTGCGGATATCAAAGGCGCTGCGTTACTAAGAAATACGCAATTTTGTTCCGTTATTAGCATTCTTCTCCCTACACGTGTTTGACGAATTAATTTCAAACACAGCGATTCGTCGTAAGTCTTAAATACATTCGTCTTTATAATAATTACAAGTTAATCAAATCGAAACCGTGGAATTTCCACGTGAACTATCTAGTTGAAATGTATTTATTATTGCTAAGAAAACCAGATTTCTCAATAAGGGGACACAGCACACCGGTATCTAAGGTACCGCATCCCAGCGCTGCTGTGGGAAATTACATATCCACAGTTTTTTTAAAATTAAATTTCCCGCTTAACTTTTTTACGTTTTTCATGTGCGTCTAATTCTATCCTAACAATTTTATTATTCGCTACATGAATATTTTCCATACCTCATTTATTATTTCTCATGATTTTGTGGTGTGCAGTGTGCTGGTGGAGGAGCTGGGGAGTTGGAAGGCCTCGCTGCTGCGGTGGACGGCTGAAGCCTCTGAGGCCATCACTGTCTTGCTCGACGAGCTCCTGCTTGTGCGCTCCCACACCAGACGCGCTTACAAGTGCGTCTCGTGCTGACTGGGTTGTCTCGTGCTGACTGGGTTGTCTCGTGCTGACTGGGTTGTCTCGTGCTGACTGGGTTGTCTCGTGCTGACTGGGTTGTCTCGTGCTGACTGGGTTGTCTCGTGCTGACTTGTTGCCTGATGCTCACGTGCTGTGTTATTGATTTCTATATGTGACTGATTTGATGAGTGTGGGTCATGTTTGAGTGTAGTGTAAGTGTCAAAAATAATTTCTTAAGGTTCGAATTATATACTTGCTGGAGTAGACAAAACCTTATGACATTATAGCAAATGTACTGCTGCGTCTGCAACGCATTCTGTGTGTTGCTGCGTATGTAACTCCTCACGAAGTGCATCAATTATATTATTGTGTCTACAACAACAAATGACATCCGCCAGGGTGTGTAGATGAACATAGTACAGTGAGGTAAGGGATAGCCAACTACAGAAAGAGTGCAGGTCAACACTATCAAAAATGAAATAACAAAACACCAACATCAATTACCAGACAATCGACAGATATAAAGAGTATAAAATGTGTGACGACAAACCAAATACAAATTAGTAAAAAGATAACAGAAGAGTACACAAGCAAACAATTGCTATTAATGTACATATTTATAGCTCAATAGTGATTTTTGTCATTTTTGTAAATAGAATTTTACGTACTCGTACAGGCATGGAAAGTGAAAGACAAGTCAAGTGTTGATGGCACTGGTACGGGATGTTGGTTTCTTGGAAATGCACTTCTTCCATACGTTACATAGAAGAGTAGGAAAAATAAAAATAAAGTAGCCTAACTTCAAAATTAAACCTGCAACCGTTTCCAGTGACATGTACTGCTGATTTTTTTGTGTGTAGGCTTACCTCATGTACGAACCATTACCTCAAGGTATACTGCCGACGATAGACATCAGTATTCATCCCAGCGTGTAGCTCAAGAATTTTGCTATCTTTTTCTGAGATCTAAACTGCTAAGATACGCTGAAGGAAAGTCCTTCTTCAACCCCTTTGACTAATTTATGCTCTTGAGCGTGATTTTCCACTGTCTCGTGATTGAACGCTACCACGTAATAGGATTATTCTTGTTGGGCAGGCTGCTGGGTGAGCTGGTGGGTGCATTCGACCCCCTGCACGCGGGGCCAGACAGCCACGTGGCAGGCCTAGGAGCAGATGGCGCGTCTGCCAGCATAGCTGTGGCAGCGCAGGCACAGGCCCTCCACCAGCGCCTCCTGGGGCCTCTTGTTGCTCCGCCCCCTGCTTTTGAACTGCCGCACGAGGAGAAAACTCCTGGTGAAAAAATGGCTGAGCAGGTAAGTGTTATTGCCGCTCTGTGTGTAGGAAGGTCTGACGTGAATGGAGGTACCATTAATCGTTTGTTGTTATTAATTTACTCACGATTGCTCTTACTGACGGAAGTATTCTTAGATTTAATTCATGAGATTTCTACAGTTTATATACGCTGAGAACACGTAATCAAAGGAAGAAATCTTAAAATTTAAAATTGGTATGAATGATATAGCGGGGCAATCCCTGGAGTGCGATTATAACGTTAGGTTTCTTTCAACTAGATCAGTATTGTATCCGGCTGATCCGTATATGTTCAATTTATAGACTCGTTTGCTCAGCTGTTCAGTTTGATTACTATGTTGTAAAATAAATTTTATATTAACTTATCAGTGAAATAAAAAACTAACATGAAAAATTGTTACATTGTTTTTTATTTTACAAACTAGTCATCCCTTGTTTATTTTTTGTATCCTACTTTGATCTAAACGTCTGTAGGAACTTGAGAAAATATTAAGTTTTATGTATACATCCAGTTCGTAAAATTCTTCTTTGGTGTATCTTGTATACCCTGAGTGTCCTAAATTGAAATAGATGAACCGCAGAATTTAAATCTGGCGAGAGCTGCCGTGTCCTTGTAACAAAAGCTTAATTAGTAGTTCTCTGACCAGGCCTCTTGCAAGCAAGCCTCGATCTTTTCGATATTTCTTAAGATGTAACGTAGAAGTCGAACAATTATATGTAAAGATTTTTCAGATACTTTTTGTAAAATTAATGCTTCTTCGATGACCATATTTTACGTTGTAACTCGTTAATTTGGGTACTCGGAGAAGGGTAAGTTAATTGCTGATTCCGTCTCGTATTATAAAGCTTTGTTAAAAAGGATTCATTACATTTTAAAAAACCTTATATATTCAAGTTTTAATACTTTACAATGGGAATAACTAAGCTAAATTGTAATGCTTTTATCATGAAGGGTACATGAGAACTTCAAAACGTAATCGTAAATTTTTAGAAAAAACTGTGTAACAAAGATTGGAAATTATTGCTAAACAGTAATGAGAACACATGAGAAAATGCCATCAGGTTATCTAGCAGAATTGTTATTAAATTTGAAGTGATATTAGATTCTAAAGATTAACGCTAGAATTTGAGAGCATGTTTACATTCTTGAAACACCTAATATCTAATCTGATTGCCAATTGACATATCTGCAGTGTAGAGTCATCAGTTAGCCAGTAAACATCACGCGTAAAGCTCAGTGTAGGTCTCCACTATCAAAAATCAAAACCCATGTCGATGGTAAAGGCTATAGGGCAATTGCAAAGCTGTTTAAAGTGTATCTCAGTGCAGTTGGTTCAATAATTAGAAAAGGGATGAAACGATATTTTACAGTGAACTGCCTGGGTTCTGGTACTTCCAAAAATTTCCTCTCAATCAATCAGAAATATAGCCAAGATTATTTCTGAAAGGATTCAAACTACAAGAAAAAATTTAGTAAAATAACTGAAGGTAGTAGGAACAAATCTAGGTCGTCCAACTGTGACCAAATGGATTGCGGTTACAAGGTCTGAGTACTACAAGGCTCGTGTTTCTTCCTCTAGATATGGAGCAAGAGGTACAGCCATTCAATCACAATTACATAGTTGTCGGTGGATGGTTCTATTTTTGTTTCATCAAACCAGTTAATATTGTTCTAGAAGCTTGCTGGTTTTATTGAATACCATTTGGCAAAGGAAAGTCGTGAATTCACGGGACATTTTGATGAAAGAACTTTTCTAGCCTTATAAGAACTCAGACCCTGTTGCTGTAATGCATTAGTCATGGTCTGATGACAAACAGTTGTTCCTACTACTTTGTTTATTTATTAACTAGTGTGTATGCCCGTTAAAAATAACAAGTTTTAATATCGAAATTCCACGATTTAATTTGACTGACTTAAAATTATTATAAAGATGAATGCGTTAAAGATTTTGAACGAATTGTGTTTTAAATGAATACTTTCCATTAATATACACAAAACTTCCATTCTGTATCTTATCTACCGATAACATGACTCAGACTACCCGTTGAAATTCCTTGATTTAAAAGTGACAAAATTAAGGATCTATGGAATAAAATACATTTTTCACTTTTACCCGTGATACTATCAGAATCTGAATATTTTTATGAATACTAGATCACGTGAAACATGGATCTTATATTCATTTTTATGAATACTAGATCCATGAACTGAGGTATCAATGTGAGAGCTGTTGTGGGATGCATACTTCTAGTTCATCTACTTTAACCTAAACGTCTGAACACTGACGCATGTTAGGGTTTTATTTGAGGGTATTTGTTTTATCCATAATATACTGTACCAAGTTCATGAAATTCTCATGAGCACCTTACACTATATGTACAGTAACTGTGTTTCAATTGATCTGAGCGCATTCATTTTGATGTGCTCTTTAGGGTGATCAAAATACTTGTTTATTATTTACGGAGTTAATCCTTTTTTCTGCACACAGTAAAAGAAGTTGAGAGTAGAAAAATCTGGGTTCCAACACTATTACATATATATTTTTTGACTTAGCATTTTGACGGCTTGCCGACCACGTATTTAATTTTGAGAAGCACTTTTAAACCGTAAAATTTCAACGGGTAGTATCTAGGTCATGTTATCAGTAGTAAAGATACAGAATGGAAGTTCTGTATATGTTCATGAAAAATATTCACTTAAAACACAATAATTCGTCGTCAATATGTAATACACATCTTTATAATATTTTCAAATTAGTCAAATCTAACTTGTGGAATTTCCACGAGAACTGTCTGGTGCAAGTAATATTTAAAACCATTTTGAAAACGCTGGTACGTATCATGTGCTTCTATTCTATCCTTTTACTCAGGTTCTTGAGCGTCGGAGCAACTGTGTCGTGTACCCAGGTTACCTGGGTCAGAGTGGTAGCCTAGCATTTCACCCAACCAGCTGCTTACTGCCCTCCCACACCACCATCAACTGCTGCTCCCACTGCAACGGGGATATTCAGCTCGTCTAACTGCGCTCTCTCTTACATCGAATCAAGGCGTTAAGTTATTTCTTTTGGAATTCGTTTTCGCCTGTAGCTGACATCTTTAGCTTGAAAAATGCGGGTTCACTTCGAAATACGTCCTTAAGTGTGCATAAAATTAGGAATTTAGTGGACGTTCGGTACTATGTAGGACGCTTCAAGAAAATAAATTATAAAGTAAGCTGATGACATTTTAATTGTTTTCTGATAATAGAGATATTAATTCAGTCGTTCAAATTATGTTAATGTTGAATGAAGGTTGTAATGCAACTGTGTTTTGAATTGATTTTTGCAGCTTGGCAAGTAGACTGAAAGTTGTGACACTAAGAAAGTTCTTCTCTTATATTTTTGTGGTGTCAATGACAGAATTAGTGAATACCGACTCGTGTCGTAAATGCAGGATATTTATACCTGGGGATAGAAGACTTTTGAATTATCAACTGTTTTAAGTTAATCATTTACTAAGTGTCTTTGTATTTTCTTATGCTTCAGTGTTGCTGATTCTCAATTACTGATGATTCCTCATCTTGTATCCGATTATAACCTGGGTTTAGAGTGTAAAAATGTCTAGTAATTAGTGAAGTTTATCAATCGAAAACCAGTTTACAGAGGGGCTAAAAGCTGTAAGACTTGCTTTTGATCTTGAAACAGTACCTTGTACATGTACGAATTCAAGTATAGTAACACTTCTACGTACGATTGCCTAAAGATACGAATTTTCCAACACACGACGTGAAATTCGATCAAGTTATCGACTCTACATCCGATGGAAAGTCCAACATACGACGTTAAAGTTTCGTGGTTAGCCCGCTATGCGGCAACACTCACGACGGGATGGAGAGTTCAGTTCACAGTTTCGCTTCGTGAACATCTCTGGTGATCGGCTTTTACTTCTTAGTGATAATTAGTGTTATTTTTTCATTCTCTTTCATTATTCCATTATCATGGGTCCCAAGAAGGCTAGTGCTAGTAATGGTGAAAAAAGGAAAAAGGTAATGCTTTCATTAGAATTAAAGCAAGAAATCAGAAAAACATGAACGTAGTATGCGTGTGAGCGATCTGGCTAAGCAATGTGGCCTCAACATTCTACTATCTCAACGATTATAAAACAAAAGGAAGCCTTTAAATCTGTCAAACCATCCAAGGGTATCACCATCATTTCAAAACGTTTAAACCCTACCCTGGAAGAGATGGAACGACTTTAGCTTGTGACAATAAAACCCTTTTTTATTGATTATTTCTTTATAATTTATTTCTTTTTACATGTCTAATATTTTACAATGCGTTTCTGTAGGTTCTCTGAGTAATTATCTGTTTATTAAGGAGTTATGGTAGGTTTTTGGGCTGTGGAACGAATTAAATGGTTTTACATGTATTCCTATGTGAATAATTGATCCAAAATACGAATAATTTCACGTACGACGTAGGTCCGGGAACGAATTAAATTCGTATGTAGAGGTGTTACTGTATAGACTACATTTATGTTGAATATTCATTCTGAGCTCAGGTGGCACTCTAAATGAACTATTCTTTGTTGTTTGTTCGGCTGTTACAAAACAGCTCAGCCTGGGTTACGAATTTGAAGTTGACCTCTGATTTAATAGATACTCGAGTTCCTAAAATGCTTAATCCATCTAGTAAAACATCTGGGAGAGATAGTAAATTTATGTTTGTATCTTTTTTTCTCAGTGAAGTGATTCTTCTTGGCAGTTTACTGGTATGTCTTGGGAGAGTTCAATGGGATTTCGCTTTATATTTTCTTATCAATTAAATGCTTGCTAGCTGTTAAACGGAGAATTATTCTATTTTTTGGTAATCATCTTGCCATCTGATCATAAGTCACTTTTTCCATATGTTAGGAGAGCATCTGGTGAACTATGCATTCCGAGACATACGTTTTCAACGGCTTTGTCTCGTTGTTTCATTTCGGGAGGGAGCTTAAACTAACTCTCTCGCTCACAGTGCAACTCGGAGCAAAAGTTGTACTTCCGTCGCTTTTGTCAAGAACCATCGCCGTCTGAATAGGATGAATCTTTACGGTGGAACTAACTCCTGGTGGTATCCTGTTGTTGGCGTAAACTACTATTGCTTAGTCATACGAAATGAGGGTACGAGTAAATGAAACATGTATTTTTATATCTTGTTCACTTGTGTGTTATTTGATGGTAACATTGTGTTGTAAAAAGTCTGTTAATGTATATTTTTTGTATGTAGAGTTTTAATGTTTATATTTTCTCTGTGTATATTATTCAAGTTATTTTTTTCGCGAGCGTAAAAACGAATATATAGTATTATTATGCAGAGAAAACTCTAATGAATGAGTGAATATTAAACTACACAGCACTAAGTTCTATCAGTTGCTCTGCAGTGGCATGATGTCGAGAATCAGTTGACGTCTGAAGCAGCCTGGGGGTGCTGCACTGTTGCTCAATCTGTGCACCCGCGCCATGCATACTTGGCCCTGGATGATTCGTCAACTTCTGCTCCAGATTTAACCGAAATAATTTCGTGAATCTCTTGTGCGTCTAGTTTTGCATTTAGACCTCATTTCTTTTCTCTTCTTGTAGGCCTAATGTAATAGTGGTTCCAACGAACTACTGTGTTATTACATTTTTTAGTTCCTTATTTCTTAATATACTTTCTTTTCAATCCTGATGGCAGGTGATCTTTGAGTATAAGCGCTATGTTCAGGGATTATTTTCTTGGTATCAGGTTATGCGTAGCGCGTAAAAATAAGTACATGACGCTCTGATGATTGAAATTTCTTGTCTCAATTTTGTAATTTTTACCTTTATTGGTTGTGTTCACAACAGGTTTCAGACGCCTCTGACTCATGTAATGATGTTATGTGACGAATGAGTTGAACTTTAAAACCAAGTGTGAGAAAACTAATTTTTGTTTAGACTCTGCTGGTTGCGAAGAGTTTTCTAATTTTATCAACTTGGAAAGGATGCATCTCGTTGCAGGATACTAAATCGCAACAAAATGTGACTGAAGCAAAAAAGAGAGAGCTACTTGATCGTGCAGTAAATTATGGATTTCGGATGGAAAAAAGGTAGATTGAAAGAGATGGCGTTAAGTAAATATTAGGCATGAAGAGTTCTTGTAGGGTAGGCATTAATGCTGATGTTCTCGGATTGGGTGTGTTTACTGCCTCCGAGTTGACGTTCATAACAAGTATCTTGCATCACAAGACCTTTACAACATGTTTTTACATATATGAAAATTAGTAGTTCGTATTAGTTTAATGTCATCGCCTTTTTATTTAATTTTTGTTCTTTTTTATAAACAAGCGACAGTTCGGCGAACATCTGCTGGAACACACACCTGCGTCTTCAGTTTGGGATATGAGATGATCTGTATTGGTGTGACTCCAGACTGTAAATGCCTGATCGCTCTGCGTAACGTGAGTAGTACGAATTTTGTCAGTCGGTGATGTGCGAGAGTTCTCTCGCCATTAAGTGTATGCTCAAGCCTCGTTATTTGTCTTAACTAAAATCATAATTTAAAATTTAAAGAGTTTATATATGTGGGAAAACGTCAATAAGAATCACGAAAATAACGGGCCAGTACTGAATAGTATGAAGAAATGATCTAAAAACATGAACATGTTCTGAATAATGCAAATAATGATAGTAAAAATAACGAGGTTTGAGTGTATTTTTTATCCCACGGGTAATGACTACGATGAAGTAGCTTTGACTTCCTTGAACTGATTGGAATGAAATGCCTAGTTTAAAGTGTAATATCTGTATACTGTACTTTCGTAGCTTTGGTTTTCTAGTCTCTACGATGCTTGATATCTCCTTGAGACAGTTGTAGAAAAGTAATTTCTGTCAGAACATCATTTTGCCATGGTTTTGAAGAAACTTATCTTGTTTGATCGCGAATTAGTTTACGAGCTGAAAGAAAAACTGCCACATATTATTTTGTAAGACTATTCAGAATTGTCAGCTCTATCGTATCTAACTTTTGAGATTCACTATAATCCCATGACTACATTATGTTTACGAAGTTTATTCGTTTTAACGAATTTAAATTAGCCACTAATACGTGTTCTGATAAACTTGTATGGTTGTCAACTATCTCCCACATCGCTTTGTTTATGACGCAAAGACTTCTGGACTCTTGGGTGGTGAAGAGTTGTTCGATGTAGTCTTCTTAGATAATTTTGGGTAGGGGGTTAAGGTTGGCGTCCTATCTTATATTTATGCTGGGGTCTTAATACAGTGATTTTGTATCTTGTACATGTTTGTAGTGTAACTATTATGATATTTTGAAAGGAATTGCGTTTTACCAGAAAATAAATAATGAATATAGACTGCATTTATCTAAAAGGCCTATCAAGAATATACTGCCATTATTTTTAATGACTGTTGAAGCTCCTAATAGACTATATCATATTTCACTGAAGATAGAGCTCAAGCGTTCTTTGTGTTGTGGATGAACCTCTTATTTTGGTGTTGGCCTCTTTTTACGTGATAACTATTTATCTCTTTGTGTGATGAAATGTCGAATTCATTTTTATCACTTGCAACAATGCGCTGCGGACACAAGAGGTTGTTGTTTATGGTTGGAATACTGGCTGCAAATGTTTGAAAGTAGTGCTCCGATTTTAAACGTAGTGGATTACACAAAAGGAAATTTTCTCGCAGTATTGATTTTCCAATCATTTTAAAATTATTAGGAATATTTCAGCGTGAAATCTTCAATTTATACGCTAAATCTGTGGCGTGTTGATGTGACTCCGTCACTAGTCTTATTCAAATGATTATCATTCAAAGTAGGTTGTCTTCCGGAGGGAGACTGGAACCATCTTGAAACATTTCGAACTTAAGCGTTTTGCTTAAGGGCATACATTGTTAATATTTGCGTTGCTTTTGTAGCATGTGTTTTCATAGAGTTCAAATTCTTGATGAGGCAGAGTATATAAATTACTACGAGTGCTACATAGCTGGTAAAAAAGTTATGCCAATCTATTTAGAA
The DNA here is from genome assembly GCA_006783055.1 of Trinorchestia longiramus. Lineage (NCBI taxonomy): Eukaryota > Metazoa > Arthropoda > Malacostraca > Amphipoda > Talitridae > Trinorchestia > Trinorchestia longiramus. The sequence continues at coordinate 34,834 of VCRD01000240.1, forward strand.
CAGTTCCGTCCCGCTCGACCTCTGCCCGGGTTGTTTTGAGGATTAAAGTAAATATTTTGGTGAGGAATTATTTTCCGAAAATTACGGTTCTACTTATGCCGGGCAGGAATGTTTTTCCCACGAGATTTTTACATATTCGTATGCTAGAATATTGCTAAGATTCGAATGCGTTTAAAATAAATTTGTAAAAAATTCAGTATGCTTGAAAATATCCGAACTCTTATACTTTGCTTCCTTAGATTTAAGGATATGGCACAATTCTAACAGATTAATAAGAATTGTTTCAATCCTCATCAGTGAAGTTATAAATAATCAGCTCATGTTTCCGCAGTAATTAACAGACTAGATTATTTTACTAAGACGTCGTTGGTCGGAAAGGGATTCAGTCCAAGCGCCCTAAAACAATGAAAAAGGATGAAGGTGTCAGTTGCAGTCGAAAGTGATATGCTATTTTTCTCCCCGGGGACAAAAGATTTATATAACTTGAAAACAAAAATAAAGTTTCTCCAGTTGAACGTGCTGAATCTACACAGGTTAGTCGAGTTCACCCGCTAGCTAGGACAGACATTGTAGACATGCACCTGTAAAAGATCGAAAATTCTAGTTCTGTGTTAACCCAGGGAGTGCGACGTTCACAGGTATGCTGAACTCACTGGCTAAACCGAGACCCAGAGAGAGCACTCCGTGCGTGTATGGACTGTAGACCAGAACTAGCGACTGGAGGTAGCTAGTAGTTTATTAAATTTACTGAACTTCAGTTTCAGCATTACTTAAGCTTTTATTCGAGAGTCTGAAGGGTTGGGTAATCAAACTCGGAGGCGAGCTGGTTCTTTAATACTTGCAATGGTTTGCATTTGACAATTCATACCGATGGCTGAATATATTGGGCGGAAGCCCTTCATGCTAGATAGTGATTCTAGTTAAGGCATCACAATCTGATGATCGATTAGGTAGTGATTCATTGAATACGAATTTGTATAAGAAAAAAGAAGTGAACATACAGGCTTTTCGAGTTTCTCTACTTTACGATAGCAAATGATTTGCAATTTAGCTTTAGTGAAATCAGACTTAAATATCATCAGTATAAATATACCATGCGAATCTATTTTAATTTATATACCAAACCCCATTTTATTGGGTTGGCTAGAACGTCTGGTCGATCCCAAGCTTTCTCTAAAACCGAAGAGAACTTTTGGTCAATCCAATACTTTACATTTATTGAGCGGATGCTTGCGGACATATTAATGACGGTAAGACAACTCCATCCAATTTTTCCCCCAGTAACCTTTAACATCGAGATTCAGAACACGGCAAGTGGAAGCGAATAGCTGTTACTAGGTTATAGAGGAGCTACTTCACACGAATGTAGTTCCGTTTACCATTGAAAGTATATTTTTTTCTACAGTGATCACCATTTTGAACAACACAAGCTACGCAACCTGCAAAGTTTCAGAGTTTCTATTCACAGTGTCAACATTTCTCGGCTACATTATTACTACTCTAACGAAACTTGTATTCATAGTAATAAATTCGTATGTCCAATTCTGCTGTGCCAATCAGTTTCTACACACTAACATAAATTGCATGAATAATTTAAACACGGATTCTAACCATTTACAGAACATTCTAGAACAGGTTATGATTTCTTAGTATATTTTCTAAAGCGTAAATATTATACTTCAGTACTCAAACAACCAAATCGTTCCAGAGCTCAAATGAATGCCTCTTGCATGACTTGCCGCCCTTGGCGGAAATTCACAACATGGGTATTTATGTATACATCATTAATAATTATGGATGCCATGCTACATTAACAACGGGAAACTACACGTAATGCGACCATCAACTTTTATCAACTCTATGGAACTACTGTGACATTATCCACGAAATAAATGAATGGATGAAGTATGTTGGAGAGCCAGGCTATCATAATGATCACAAGATGAAGGGTTCTGCTCGACTGGATTTTGTAGCACGTGTGCCGTGCATTAAAGCAGTGCAGTTAGAAAAAATAGCAACAAGTGATTGAATTAGGCTAACTCATACGCGTAAAATAAGGAAAATAGATTATAATTACGTAATTCGAAAATAGGTCTATCTCGGTTCTCAGTATAAATATTCTACAGTTTAAAAATAATGTTCTAATAAATTACGATCATGCTCATGACTATCAAATATATATTTATATAGTTAATGATAACACTTGATTTTTATCTCCTACACAACAATGAAGAATAAGACTAGAAGACAAAACAGTTGACAATGTGATGATTTAACCCGAGATAAAATTAAAATGATTCAAATAGAAAAGAAAATAACAAACGATTATCAAAATCAGGATTAATTTTGTAATTACTGAAACCTTAGGTCACAGAAGTAAGACGAGCTCTAAAAGCACAGTAGCGTGCACAACCGAAAGGAAACAAAATAATTACTAAAATTAAAAACGAGAATAACACAATCAAGATCTATTAAAGTACTTAAAAGTAAGGAATGTTAGACTATAAAGTAATTCTAAATCGGAGAAAATCTGTCGTAAATAAATTAAATTACTGTAAGTAAAGCTCAAAATACTGTTTTCATGCAACAAAGAAAGACTAAATTGTTACTCATCAGTAGAGCAAGGAAACTTCTCTGTGGCAGTTCAGACATGGTCAGTCGCATCGGTCAATTGTAGTATCAAATTTACGCTTCAACGAATGAAGGAAAAGTTGAATCAAGCTTACGTTTTACACCCTACAGAATTATTTCAACAATAAATCAAATAAAAATCTGAGTTCAATTTATTATTGTTAGATAATTTCTCAAAAATTCTGGCTTACCTTCAAATTCGTCCTGTTATACACGTGAGGCATAGGCTCCATGCATCTTTCCTTATCATTCTTGCGACGAAACAAAACTTGGATGATAGAAGCCAATTCATCGGGTAATTCTTACAAGATTGTGTTTCGGTTCGCTGTTCACGTCTTTAGAGATTACCTGGAAAATTCAACCTCTAATTTGTGCACATTCAGCACTAGACATTAACGACGCAAAACCGACAAATAGGCCTTACTATAATCTAATTCTTCAAAATCACAGAAGAAGTCAACTCTGAATTAATAAACTTGATACACATAAATTACACTTGAAAAATAATACAACAATATATACAAATTCCAGTCCGTATTTAAAAAAAAATTAGCATAAAACTATCACACCTCTCGATAAAGCGATTACTTTGGCCATCCTTGAAAAGCGTGGTAACAAAAAAATGTGGTCAAATTGTAGACGATCTGTCCAAATATTTTTCATAAAACAAACCTTACGTCATTCTACGACACTCAATAATATTATTGTCGACAAATTCATGCATTTTATATGGACATAAATAGAGTGAAATAAAAAGTGTAGAAGGAAATACGAACACATTTTCTTAGTCGACTGTCTTCTGGAAGAATGAACCGAGTGAAGATTAAGACTAGAAATTAGAGAACCGTTATATACACGAAATCAATTGGCTACCTATTCCTCACGGTAACTCACGAAGACTTCACTCAAGGTTCATTCCAGTATATAGTCATTTGTTTTCAGAAGTTCATAATGAGTAACTTCTGTTACAGTATTCTACAAAACAGGGAAAACACTCCAAACATAATAATCACTGAAGGTGAAAAACGATGTTTATCTTGGAATGTTGAAGACATACATCAAAGGCAAGTAGAAATGAGACGTCGAAAGCTTACATATTGTCAACCTCTACTAAGACTCTCGTAACATTATCTCGTTACCAAAATTTTTTAATAACACTTCACAGAATTTGGATGGCAACAATGTGCATTAACATAATTAAGAAAGGGACAACTATGACCAAGGTAATTAAAAAAATTGTCTCATTAATTCAAATCGTTATTTAAACATAAAAAACTGCTGAGATTAAAAAGCATGCAAACGTAGAATATGCCACAAACTGCGAAATTTGTAATGAGACAAATTATTACTGAACGTAAGGTTTAACTATTGTATCTGCTCAAGGTTATATTACAGTGGCTGGCACGATGTATGCTAACGTAAGATTGAAGAATTAAGTAGAGAGATGAAAAATCGAATACACTCGAGCACGACGTCTGTTGCGCTGAACACAGGCTTCAGCCACAGAAGAAACAGAGAAGTACAAAAATAAAGATAAGGCTTACTTTACAACCACGAAACCCATACACAGCCCAACAACTTCTTAAAAGCGTTGCTGTTTCTGCAAAGAGTAGATAGAGATATCCTTGAGAAGTGCCAATTCCTCAAGATACATGGACAACAGGCGACGTCATTATAACTCTGATAGCAAATATCACGTAGTTTCCGAGGAGCGCAAGTCCTCTAGATTCACTTAAGGACAATCCCTTACAGCGTTTTTCTTGAAAGTGCGCCGAGACAATTTGAAACGCAATAGAAATATACGATGACAGCAGATTCAACCAAAACCAACGACTGGGCGTCTGTCAACGAAGGAACAAAACTGCAATAAATTCAATGCCGCACTACATTGAGGGAAGGAATGCATCAGCTCACTATTGCTAATGTCATAGTAAAGTTCAAACAAATTATTGTCATGAAGGAGACACCGCGAGTAACTTTCGTATCTGAGTAACACCAACTATCAATAATAATGAAGAAATGTGCTGCCTCGTAGTTAAGAAATGTTACATAACTACAATTGCAAGTAAGTTATATATTTTAAAATACCCAATACTTTTGAAACAAAAATTAACATACATTATAAAAAATTGGAGTAAATTAATACTTAATGAGATTAAAAACGCTCGGATATTAGCAGAAACAAAAACTTAGAAATGTAATTCATTTCACATTTGGGTGGATGGTAACTTGAAACTACGCCAAGATCTTGAATGAACATCTGTACAACTTGATTACTTTACCGAGGAAGCTCATCCGATCAGAAGTATTCGATCGACGTTAGTCACATGGATTATTATTCGGTCACCGTTTCATATGTATGTAGAAGCGTGAGGTTGTAGAAGATGACTGTTTCAACACCTCATTTATTACATCTGCCTCAACATTGCGAAAGGAAACTCAAATTTTTAATCTACATCAAAAGTACAAAGCAAGTCTGGTAATTACTTAATTAATACAGACTTTTCATGAGATTGTACCTGCAAACAAACGCAAATAGTTCTACATTCGACCACTTTATTCAAGTCCCAAGGTATTCTAATGCAAATGAAGAAATGCTAATGCATCCATAATGACTGCAATTCTTTGCTTCATAAGAGTTACACTAGACAGGAGACACTTGAGGGATGCTTTTCTATGAAGAAAACTACTTCATAATGACAAAGGTAAATTAAGGTGAACAGTGGTCGCAAAGCCTCGGTCTGTTGGTTAGACATCGAACTATACAAGAATATATACTTAATATGAAGGAACGGGAGAAAAGCGTAAATCAAAAATATGAGAAATAATATGAATACTTCTTTACACAGACAATAACAATTTTCAACATTTTATTGCGAATTTTCATTGATCAGTGATAACAAATCGCATCAGGTACGATCATACAAAACTGAATAGTTTTCTTTCAAGATTATAAAGGTTAATCAACTCCCGTCATCATAAAGACCTAAATTCTTGATTGCTACGACTGACTTCGTTTGTTGATACCCTACACTAACTAAATCTATGTGCTTGAAAAAGTGCTAGGCAATATACCAAAAGCACAATTTCCAACACAACATGCAGGGGGATTAGGCATGCGCTAGAATCTTCCTTCTCCCCTTGGCGATAAATTGATAACTTGAAATATTTCTTTCAATGATACCCGATGAAACAACGAAATTAATGAGCCAAAGATTCCAAGGCCTGAATACTAAGTTTCTAACTGTACGCTGAAACTGACACGCCAGAACAATACCCCCAACTATGTAGACACGGTGAAAAGGGAGCAAACACGATAACACTTGATGCTTTTAACTCACTCAACCATAATTAGTCCTAGTTAACTCCTACTATTCACTAACTACGCAAGTTCACCTGTACCATAACTAACGATGGAAGTGAATGGGACTAGACTTGTGTTGTTCTTTACTAGACAGTATACTGAAGGTAAGCAATGGTTAGTGATGTGAAAACGAACTAAGAAATAAAAACGCTTACTAAAAGTTTAAAATCTTAGCTTGAGGCGTAACAACACACATATGAGACCATTTGAACAAGGAGCGTACTGACCAAGAACATTTGCTTCAGCATCAAAACGTAGAACGTCTAAAGAGACTAAATTTACCAAGTGGAGCAGCAATACTACTAAAATCGTCAACCTGAAGCACCCACAGTCACTCAAATCTACTTGGTGCAGACATGACTAAAACCTACAATATGGTGCGCATCGGTACGACCAAAACCCATAATTTGATTCACCAATTGAAGTAAAACCAGATACATAGTGGACCAACACTTTTAAAACATGTACCTTTTTGCACCATTGTGATTTATACCTGCAAAGAGCATTATATCGACCGACGTTGGTTGAACATCACTACGAGTTACACTGACAAGACTCGAGGTAGCAACGTGGTGTATCAATGCTACTAAAACCAACATTTCATGAAATAATTACAATCACTAAATCACCTAATCACAGAGTAATGACGCTGACTAAAACCTGTTAATCATAAAACGATGATGTCGACTAAAACCTGCCTATCACGGAAGATGACGTTAACGAAATCATGCTAAATAAGGAATGATGACACAGAACAATACAAGTTACTATCAGTCTTCGAAGACTTCGTCTTGCTTTATGTCACTTAACGCCGCGAGGGTAAGGGTAACGAAATTCTCCAAAAAGGAATTGGAGAGAAATAAGCTATAGAGAAATATTCTTCGGTACACATCCGATTATTTAAAGTTAAACGAAAGGTTTAATTTATAATACAAATATATTAATTAGGTAGCACGATTATCGTGGCAATTGTCGAGCAGCCGAGTGAAGAAGGCATCAGAATAGGAAGTCCTACGAAAGCAGCTAACTACGCATATCTACAGCGAAAGTGCATGTAGCGGTGAGAATCTGAAGGGTTCGCTGTGATGGATCCGTTTTTATGGCGCTACAAACTTGTCGCCCTTGAGCGTCACGTAACATTTCTGGCACACTCGAACAGGCTTGAAGATTTTCAACCGGAATATTTCGGACTCGAAGCGGCTACACCTGAAATTAAAATTAAATTACATTTTATTGTATCATCACTTCAAATCATCATTATTTCATACACAAATTATTATGCCACTGTATCTGTTTGAACAACGTTTGAACAGTAGCACAAAACATCTTCACCAGATGAAAAATTAAAGAATGAAGAAGACTTTGAAACAAAGACACTCAAGCAGGAGGTTGGTTACTCAGAACGTCGGCGTCCTGCAAGATAGAAGAGAAATGAACCCACAACAATTTTCAGCATCTAATTGTAACTGATTCTGCGATGAATAGCTAGGGTTAGAACTAAAGAGTGATTGTTCCTTAAGAAACCCTGACGAAGACAGCAAAACAAGTAGGTTTCATCGAATTAATCTCAGAAATGGAAAAACCCGCACGCTTTTGTTTTATAGTAATATATTGCTTTCAATGAACAACCTCCTCCCTCATTTAAGAGAGAAAATGTTAGAGTTTAATATTGTGTGTTTAAAAACGCTAAGAACTATGGTTTATTGACTTAGTAATCGCATTCGGAACAATCTTTCAGACACTTTCCTACACGGAAAATTAACAGTACAAAGTAAAAATATTGTGTGCAAAAAGATATTTAAATATGGTGGAGTGCCAATATCTTGGTCCTCATTATCAAGGCATTAGGCAGAGGCTTGACATTTCTTCCAGTCCATAAGGCCAATGAAAATTTTTCATTCAAAATAGACAAGCGTGTCACGATATACTGAATAGATAAGATAGAATTTTTAGAAACATTTGCTGCACGTTTGAGACTTACCCTATTCATGTCAGAAAGCGCATTAGAAATGTGTTAAACCTATTCCTTTAATATCGATGAAATGTTGAACTCTTACAATATTATTAGCATGAGGAAATGTAGAAAGTGAAGGGACGTCCATATATACGGCTGACCAAACAAAAAACAGAGTGAAAGGAAAACAGCAAAAGGAAAGCACACCAAAAGCAAATTTGCCGGCAAACATTCTGTAACTTAATTAATAAGCATTGAATTACCGTGTAACGTAGATTTGATATTCGATCCATTTGTTAAAAAACACCCGAATTATATTAGATAAAATCTTGTTCAAACGTTCCTTAGAGGTATTAGAGGGCGAGCCATTGCATTTTACCTCATTATTTCAACTACGTACAAGATAAACTAAGAGCACTACAAATTAGCACGCAGTACAGAACGCGTTAAACGAGGTTGCAAGGAGTTGGCTTCATGGTACAAAAAATGAGTTAAACTCGAATTCTCCTCATTAACAAGTATTCCAGAGTAGGGAATCTTAAACGTATAATTATGTTCTTTCAAATATAGTTATACTTTTCATATCAAACATGTCGAGTCAGTATGCTTGACGTTGGAGTTTAAGCTACAGAAGTTTGACTGCACTGAGATGGTAAGCAAATTAAAAGTAAAACTTACTTAGAACAGTAAACGAAGCCACAATTACGACAATGATGCTTGCGTTCGTAAACCGAAAACTTGAGATGACAAGCACTACAAGAGTGGCAGAGATCGTCACTGACCCAGTGGTCGGTGGAGGATGAAAGGTTACTGCTGCTACCACTCATGGTGCGACCTGAAACAGTTCAACGAAGCTAGGCGTCCAGTCGCACTAATAACTAGAGTAAACGCTTGATAAATGTATCAAAAGTAAGTATAGCACACTGCATACTCGAGCTGACACTGCCTGACACTATCACCAGAATATTCGAACTCTGAGAACAACCCATCAACTCAACTCGCTGATAATATTCATTACCACAAGTGAATTGATGCACCCATAGTCGTAGAAATGCTAAGGCTAAATATAAACCCTTAATAAGCTGTTCTGTGGTTTTTTTTACTCAAACGACGTTACGAATGCTCATTTATGCTCGTGTGCAAGTTTTAGAACTTAATTTTAATCTGGCATTCTAAGTCGGTGCATCGTAGTGCATCAAAGGCATAAGAGAAATGTACATGTAAAATTAGACTTACATTGCTTAAATGCTTATTTGGTAATAACCATAGACTTTAAAACCCTCCGTATTTTTTCAAGTAAACAAACCTAAAGAGCTTCTACCACTGAGTAAATGATAGATGATTCAAAGTCGTCTCCTACCCAGGGACGAGACATCAACAAAAGAGATAATTTACGGTAAAGCAACGAAAATAAGTCAAGAATTCCATAGCCACCTTTCTATTTATCTCCTGTAGAGGTACAAAAGGGACGGGGGAGAGAAGTTAATAGTATTAATAGTGATGGTGCTATCTATGGTATGGTAGTAATTAATATTAACAGTTCCTTGACTTGTCTTACTCCTGCTCTGGTGATAATTCTATCCACTTCAGCAGAGCACAGTGTGTACAGTATACACGAGCATTTTTTCCCTAGATTGAAGCTATTAGTCTCTTAACTGGTGTCGAACCAAAACCTAGGACGTGGTATGTACATCAAAACCGCCATAGAAAATTAAGTACAAACCTTCGGCTATTTCAATCTTCCTCACGATAACCTTACACCTTACCACCAGCTTGGTTGACTGGTGAGCGAACTCGCTTGCGATGCGAGAAGACCCGGGTTCGAGGTCCACTGTCGCGGTGGTGTTTGTGTATGACCATCGCTTGGCTAGAATTACGGCATGGGACTTGGGAACCAGCCCAAGAATGAGCCATAAGGCTCGTTCCTATCGTCTCATTCTATTCTATTATATTCTTTATACTACAAAGAAAGTGTTTTAAAAAGAAATTACTTTAAAATAAAATTTGTTGAGGAAAGAGAGGAAGGAAATTGAATTTTAGGTTCATCATACCGTCGTATCGAACAAAGAAGAATCATACTAAGGATTTCCAACCCAATAGCGAATTTTTTTGAACATATAAGCCAATTTTTAACATGTCAAGCCATGAAACAAGTGCGATAAAGCTTAAGCGTCCATGGTACTTCCCGTTAATTTCTGGCCAAAATCTGATGAGTTTAAAACTTGCAGTTGTAGTGTTCAAAACATGAAAATGTTAAATTACTGAACGAGACTACAGTTGGGACAGAGAAAACCTGCAAGCTGTTACAGGTTAAAATGAAAAGCAATACATAATTTCAGTACATAAATTTGAGCAGGCTATCTAACAATAGAAGTCTTTTACAATTCAGACGTGATAAATGTTTACTATATCAAATACGAATAAACATTTCAAGCGAGAGAAGAGGTCTTTGTATTTGATCTAAATTACAATCACATGCAGTATGCAAGAGAAATTTTTCATTTTTGAATACAATTGCCAACTGAGAAGTATACCAGAAAACGAACTTCACCGAGTAAGTGAATACTCCCCTGGGACGCGAATTAAGCTTGTGAATGAAGACACAAAGAAAAATTTAAGTTCACTTCTATGAGATCCATCGAGCAAGAAGCAAGGCATTCAAAGAATAAATTGAAGCAAGAGACACTGAGCAGCACAACACACGTGAGCCTGCACACGGACACAAACACAAGGCATATTGCAAGCTCGCTAAGCTAAAAATAAGAGACCTCCCAAGAATCAAAGCGTTCGAACCGAAGTCGGCTAGACAAAAATTATATACAGGTTTAGAAGATGATGAAGCTCAGACGTCATGACTGTAATTATAATGAAAGGAATACTGTTGAGTAAATTTAAGTACATATAGGCACAAGGATTGAGGGGCAAAGGCACATGTGATGACGATTACACCTACACAAAATCATTTAAGAAGCGTGAAGATGGCATGGCAAGATGCGCAGGAGATTGCTCGAGCTCTCGGAGAAAAAACAAATGACATGGAAAATACGGCTCAATACCTTACTCCAAATTGCACAATATGATCCTAGATTCACAGCTTGTTGAGTCTGCTATAAGTAGCCCAGGACAAATTACTATATTGCGTGGGTAAATAAGGAGTGTCTATGGAGCAGACTATGAGAGTGAGCCAGGCTTTACCTCATGCATCAAGGACCTAACAATATCAAGCTTACTAAAATAAGTTCAAGAAGTCAAATGGAACGTAGGCAAGTTCTTGGATTTACTGCAACCCTGGGCGCGTGCAGTCTACTAGGTTTTTAATCGTGTTTTCGATGCCTACTATGTATAAGAACGAGAGTGGGAATTAGTTGCACTTGCAATGTTGAGACTTGGCCCCATCTACAGGAAGACATTCATCAAGGATAAGATGAATATCCTCTACTCTCTACAGTCGATGACATTGACAGGTGTAACGTACGAAATATTGAAAGCATGGTTGCACACAATGCCTGATAATGTACAATTTACCTAAAGTGGCTGACGCAAGATATTTCACCCCGTGCAATAGAAACATTCTTGATTATGACTTACGCCTCACCAGTTTCAGCCTCGAATAATGTTAACCTTGCGCTGAATCAACATCATAATACAGTAATATTCACACCATCAATTTACGATGAAAAATTATTTTCTGTGTTTAACGAAAACACAGTCTGAAGGCACTGTTGCCACAATTAAAGCTCTGCACCGCGGAAATGTTCCCAGTTTTCATCATTCAAAACAGTATTTGTTATCACAATGATAAAGAGTGCGGGAACCTGCTTGCCGCACTTCCCAGCTCCTTCCTCTCATTACATATATGTACTTTGCAAGTGATCGCTCTGCATCAGTTCATTCGTGAGCATCTCATTGAAGAATCTCAAATATATACTTAGGTAAATTATTGCCTAAATTCATCGTGAATAAAAACACTAGTAATTATTGTACAAACACCCATAGCAGCAGGAGTCAATATTTTCCACATAAGAAAAATAATCTGTTATCAACGTTGGAGCGACAGTAGAAAATAGGATCATTAGTAAGCAAAACTGATATCACAAGGGCACGTTACCAATAGGAGTCCTGACGGCAGCGGCACGCAGAGGAGCCACAGCGCTACGTGCGTTGCCCTCCACGACACTCCACGAGAACACCCTGCCCCTAGCGTCCCCAACCAGCACGCTCCTGTGATCTCTGATAGCAGGAACGTCATACACGTTCTTAATTCTAAAAGTACAGACTAAAGGAATGACATTAATTATCGATGTTGATTTTGTAAGCAAACCGCCCAGCTGAATTATGGGAGCATCCAGGGTAGCCTGCTCGTACAGTACGTTCAATAAATTTATGAAATAAATAAAATAAACATGTAAATGTAAATTTGAGAAGTAGGATCTATATTCTCTTTTGATGGTAAAACTTCATAGTCTCCGGTGGCTTGAAGTAATACGACACGTTTTGTTAGTAATATTGATTACTAATAGAGCTTTATTTTAAAAATAGGATTTTATTTTAAGAATAGGGTTTGGCCAATGGGAAAAAAATTAAGATACCACTTAAACTGATGAAATATCATAAAATTTAATAGATGCAATGAAGATAATAATATGGCACATCTGATAACAGGCCTTTATTACATTAATAATAAATACGCCTATTCTCATCCTCTACTTCCGGGAATGAATCAGACCATTTACGCAATAGCTAAAGCATTAGCTCCCAGTTAAAAAAGTTCATAGGCATCCTCGGGATTGATTCTGAAAAGCTCCAGTTAGCTTTTGTCACAGACACCACAGTTTTTGCTGGTTCACTGTTGCAAATTAAATCGCAATTCCTTCTCAAAAGAAAATAGAAAGGTTAGAGCTAAGAGCAATTTGCGGAGCATACAGAAATTTCTCATAAATATCCATAACCTCGAATGTACAATAGTATGGTAAAGTTAGAAGTTGAAATATTGCGGGCATGGATCTCTAGTATGAGAAATGACTAACTGAAGAATCCGGACGCACTTATACAGGAAAAATGAAAGCTACCTCAGTCGGAAAAACGAGGAAATAAAATAAAAGTTACACTACCAATAGATTGCTATAATAGTTGATGTTGAACTCGGGTCCATACTCGTAGTTGATAACAATTTAAGTATTGAATGACATAGGCCTGACCTAAAGTTGCTACTAGCAAGAGCGTCCTTCTGAAGTCAATAGGTCGTCATCATTGCCACAATAAGCCAAAATATTTTTGTAAAGATCAATGCAGCATTCTTCTATCCCGGTATGGAGGCATTTGCACCATGAAACAAGCTGACAGTCGAGACTGATGTTTTCATAGTATTAAGTCTGGTATAACGTTTAAAAGTAAACGAAAATAGACGCACAATTGTGCTGAAGAGATCGTTTTCTAATGTTGAATAAGATAATGTCAAATAATGCAAAGGCTGAGGTAGTTCTTGCATTGTAGTATGAGCACGCACGAGGAAAAATTGCTGCCACAAACGAAGAATACTGCAAGACCAAAGTAATCAAGAACATCAACAGAAAATAATTATACAGCGAAAATTTATGCTGTAAATTAGATCTACGACTTGGAACAGGAGAAGAAGCATAAGAACGCAGCACTACAGCGTTAAACAATGAATCCCCAGTGAGACGGTGCATCCAAACCATGGACTTACTTGGCAACAGTGATGGCGGTGACCGAGGCAGGCTCTACGTTATCAGAGCGGTCGTAGGCCGTGTGTGCTGTCAGCTGCCGACGGAACACCAGCTGGCACACCCACCGCATGCCTGCAAGGGAGACTGTGTCACAACCGGTACATTTGGAGCGAGTACAGTGAAAGTATTCAAGCAGGGCATACGAAAGTTAACTGGTCTGCTTCAATTTGTAAAGTTAGTTAACACTGTGAACGTTAGTCTCATATAGCTGAACAGAATACAGGTATCAAGTAGTTGTAGTCGAAGAATTTACACATTAATTTTCCATGAACCTTGCCGAGCCAGTAACTAAGCTACTAAAATCTCTGCTAAAATGATAAGTACGTAGAAAGTGGCCACAGCATAAGAAATATTCAAAATAAAGTATCAAAATAAGATTTATGAATTCTTTTAGTCAGGTTAGTAACACTTGTTGCTCAAATCATAAATTGCTATAAAGAGATCAGGTATATTTAAAAGCGCTTATAGCGGCTTAAAATACATAAGTAAAAAAAAATATGTCAGCCTTGTCAAAAATTTGCCCCACTTTGAATGCACTAATTACACAAATTTTTGTCCCATAACTATACTGTAGTTATACAGAAACATTCGTCGTGCTAACTCAAAAAACAAATACACCGGAAAAGACGTTCAAAAACAGAAAAACACGTAACCAACCGCAGGACGCAGCCCACACGGTACTTGAACAATGTACATGTACGAGGACGATCTTGCAAGCCAAATACCAGCAGAATTTTATGAAATATACGTACCAGTATATGCTATATTTACAGAGCCCGTCCACAAATGTGTACGCACACACTCAGATAAAATCTGTTTCAATATTCAACTTGTATGAGTGCCTCAATGAATATTAGAATCATTTTCTTCGAAAGTACTGTTACTGGTCAGGTGCACCACAACATTCAACGCACATTCATTGAACTAGCGATACATGAATTTGGTGGAAATTAATTTTTCTTTCAACAAGAAGGCACATTGGCACAAGCACGTGGGAGCAGATTTCAATAATACTTTACAAGGACATTAGCTAGGGCGAAGAAGTGCAATTGAGTTCACCTCAAGTTCTCCCAATTCAACACCTCCAAACTTTTATACATGGGAAACCTGAAAGGATTTTGTGTAACTCACAAAAATAATAACATTAACAAAACGAAGACGAACAATCGAACACGTAATTGCAGTACCACTTTGGCCACCGCTATCCGAACAGTAGTCCGAAGTACGCATGAGCGCCCATAAGCTACTGGTTACCACTTATAACACCTCTTGTAATTGTAGATTTCAAACGTAGCTTGCACAAATGTGATTTGTGAATAAATTTAGTATTAAAATTTCATTTTTCCTTTCCTGAAATGTGTCTAGATTTTTTTGACATATTTAATGGATAAATAGTGAGAGAAAGTGGCCAAAACAAGCAAAAGACATAGACAACTGATGAAAACAAATTTCCACGTTTCTATGATCGGCAAAAATTTCTTCAAGTCCTTTAGAGTAGAGGGTGATCAAGCAACCCTGTTTGTTGAGAGTGACGAGATTTCTATGAGAAACCAGGTCTTCTCTACAAATATACTAATATTTTGAGACGCCTAAGGATCTCAAGAAATGTAGATTTCCTTCCCTAAAAATCGACCTCTCAGCCGCTCATTCACACTTCCCATTACTAACATCAGACTAACAATATATTCCTCCTTAGTCAAGTTATTTTTCCAGATATCATTTAGAGTAAATACTTACAACTCCCTCTGTAATTCGAAATACATATAAACATAAGTTATTAAACGGCAATTACTTGCGTCATAGGCATCCAAAAAGATTCATACAAATTTTAAACAATGCTCAACGACATAAATTCTCATCAGTAGTTGGAACAATGAAAACAGCAAAAACAGAATGTTGATTAGCATACAAGTGCGTCAAAGACGAAGAAGGAAGGGATGAGTGAGCACTGACCAGGCATGAGCACCTCGCTCTTGCCGGCAGGACTGGCAAGGGCGTCATGGCTACGCGCCTCTCGTACCTCTGCCTCAGATATGACCTCGAATGCGTCTCCAGCAGCACTACTCAGGTTCAGACCTGTACATCAAACGTATATATTTCCACTTAAAGAAAAACACAAACTTATCTACGAATAACATATTAGCTTAGGTAAAAGCTAAATAGATTTTAGCAACACGAGTCAAGACCTCATAAATATGGGACAGCATCCGATTGAGACATCAAAATAATCGTCCCGAATTAGCGAAGTCGGCTTAACTGATGTGAGGTCTGACTTATAGTTCTGAGGTCAATGACATAATCACGCATTGAAAAAAATCCATCACGAAGAAGAATATTTCTTTAATAATCAAGTTCAAACTTCAAATGTATTAATATACAGAGAGACCAAGACACACCTGATCCAAGGTGATGCTTGAAATGATGAAAATACTATCGCACCGAAAAAAAACAAAGAAAATAAGAGAGTTAGTTGCACTACAGCAAAAACAAACTGCTTCACGAAGGGGAGAATCAAAAAAGAAATACTTACCTAACCCTAAAATAATTGCAAGACAGTTTCTCAGAGCTGCGTATTCTGCTACATGTAGCTTTCGACTTTTCTGAGAATAGCCAGCACCTCTAGGTTACGGACATTATTTAGAGTAGTGATTCTCGAACTATCTGACGTGGCATACCGGCAGTTTATTTTTCCCAATGTATCAGATGCCGGTGATATTTCTTAGTAATATTAATTTATTACGGAAACAAAACAAACAAGTAATGCAGCGTACCGGAAACTGATGGCTCGCGGACTGACACCGGTTCACGGCACACCTCTTCAGTAGCACTGAACTAAAGCACACGATTAGCTTGCATTCTTCAAAATAACTCAAGGACAACATCTATCCCCAAAGAACGCAGTCTCAGATACTAGTGAGAGTTGCATTATAATTAATAGGAAAATTGGGCCAATAGTGAGACAGAAACAACATAAATCACATTAAAACTTATAGGCTTACATCAAGCTACGCTGCTCAAGAATAGACACTAACAAGAAAAAAAACGTACTTAGAAGAGTAGAAAACAGGAAACTAAAAACGGCTTATTAGAGAACATTGAATATAATTCATCCGGAAATAAGGGAATAACAGCAAGGATGGAAGCCATGTGAACATCTGACCAGCAGCAGTGTCAGAGAGACAGGTCTCGCTCTTGCTGGACTGAAGACGCTTGTGTAGAGCGCTAGGGTGTACGAGGGCGTCCGGGCGCTGGTCTACGGCGCTCACGGTCCGGCACACTGCTCAGATCAAGCCAACTGAACACAACGCTAAAAAAATGCAACTTTGGATACTAGAAATCATGAAATCATGTCACTACTACCTTCATAAACAGAACTGCTTTCAGGAACATTGGAAGGGATGGTTTTATCCCTGAATAATTCAACGCCATCAAACCGGAGTGTTCCGAGATACTGCAGACATCATGCAGTGATTTTTCAATATATTGTACAAAATTAGTCATAAGCTACAGAAACAGTAAGAAAGATACAAGTATCTAAACAAGGTTACACATTAAATATATTGGAGTTTAACCAACGTCTCCGTTGGAAAAGTTTCAACAATAGGGGTAGTATTTTGGTGAAACATGAAACTGAAAAATGAATTAGAAAGATTAAATAACACCAAACTACGCGCAAGTTGTACGAAATGCCAGAAAGATTAGGTCCACTTAGGTACAAAATGAAACTCACAATTTCATACCACAAATGATGAAGTGATGAGTAACTGGGGATTACCACTGAATAGCATTAATTCCCAAGGTATACTGACAAGAACAGGCTCTATCTGGATGTCTTGATGAAGGTAGCTCGAGAACCCTACCCATCCCTAAAGAAATGCTCAGTCCATCTCACATCAACTGAAAAATATCTCCTTTCGCACATCTCCAGCAGAGATAAAAATATACCACTTGTTTATTGAAAAAATAGTAACATTTTTACCCAAAATCATATAAATTTTACATTTCTGTATATTGTACGCGAAAGCATAATGTAAATGGGCAGATTGATGAATAGGAACTCAAGACATTGAGTAAAAATTCAAACACGAGTTCTATATCACGTGTAAGGTCACGAAAATTCATACTTCAAAGCAAGAGATTAGAAATCATTATTATATAGTTTCAATGCTCCAAAAATATGTCCATAAACGTAATAAAATTGTACTGATATGAACTCAATAGAAGTTAGTAGATCTGTGACGTGAATAAGAAGTTGGCGAACACAAAATTCAGATTATTACAGGAGCCATGACAGAGAAATCAGTGGTAGCTTGTGAGCCAACAACGTAATGCAAGTGAATTATACGAGAAGAAACATGAAAACTACATGGAGCAGAGAGCAAAGCTGACCAGGAGGCGCGTGGAGTACTTTGGGGGAGGTAGAGACAGGCGTGTCCACGCTGCCGCTAGTGTCGAAGCTAGGCTGGCTGCTCGTCGATGCTAGGGCTTCTTGTCTGCAGAAAAAAACATTCAGCTCAACCAACTGGGAATTTAACCTATAACGACCAAGTTATTTTTTGACTGAACGAAATATTGCGTGAGTTATCAATATTCTTCACTGGTTTGTTATGTAATTTCACGTAACTTTTGATCGAAACATTTAGAACATACAACTAAGGCGAAATATTTCTAATGTACATACTTCCCATATAAGGTTGAAATTCAATGAAAAATGCTCTGCAGCATGTGGAACAACAGTATCCAGGTTACCAAATATTGAAAATTTAATAATATTACTATATTAAAAGAAACGCCAATAAAAAAAATACCACTACATCCGCAATCCCACAAAAGCAGGCACCAAGTGAGAAATAGATCACAGAATGTTAGGTCGGTGATCACATGACTGGAGATTAAAAATAGGCAAAATGAAGTGAATTGAGGCTATATAGGTTAGAGTAAGTCAGTAATGAAGAGGAGTGTCAAACAATTCAGGGAACACAAGGTACAGGGTGCGGCAACATAATTTCCTTTTTTTCAAAACAAATGAAAAGTTATTTTGCCGCATCCTGTACAATGTAAATGGGGAACTTTATATATGAGATTATACAGAACATGATGAATTGAACAAATAGAAATGATAGCCAGAACTGGAAACATAGCTACAAAATGATAGAAATATTTTTACAACATTTTATACATGAAGAACTTTCAAAGCAACTTAATTTCAACTAAAAAACAGCTCTATATTCTATATTCTAATTTGATAATCAGAAAATTATAGAATTTCAATTTATTGGTATGAAAAACAATTGTGGGTATAAAGGGAAGATAAAGGTCATGTACAAGCTACAACAGTAATAGACCCTAAATTTAAGAAAAAGGGACTTGCTCATGTAAAATAGATAACCATAGTTTGACATACAATGTTCATGAGCTTACGTTTGTCTTGTTCCCATTTATCTTAACAAAGAACTGGCACAAGAATTTTCGTAACTCTATCAAGGGATCATCTTCATTCTATACTCATGAATCATATGCAAGAACAATGAAAACACGTACACATGAGGATTCGTAGGGCACAACAATAGAAAAATTTGAAGCCGTGGCCTCTAACTCGTGGTAGCCCCTTCCATCCTTAGATAAAAACTAAAGACACAACTTGAAAATCCATTTTACAAGAAAATAGGTACACAGCACTGCTGAGAATGATTAATTACCTATGGAGGGTCACGATGCGTTCACCAGACGGCGACAGTCGCTTCGTAGTAGCTTGCGCTGCAGTGCCCAGCATACTTGAGCTTTCCTCATCTGCAGCCTCTCTCTCAACGTCCACGGGAGTACTTTTCTCATTACTCTTCTCCGTTGTGAGAGATCCAGTCTCTGAAACTGCTGCACCAGCAACAGATATTAGATTTTCTTCAACTCGTGCAGCCGTTGAGTGATCTCCTGCTAAGCCTGTATTAGTTTGTCCAGCGGCGGTCGTAGTGGACTCAGGAGCAGTAGACGAAGACTTCTTAGTAGCAGATGCCGAGTTAGACGCCTCAGATGCCATAGCTTTAGAGCCACCAGTCTCTACAGTTTTGGTATCGCCAACGGGTGCAGGATCGCCATCTAATATGTCTTCCGCATAACTGTCATCCTCGTCAGATAGACTGCTCACACTCAGACTCTTGTGGAAGTAACTCCCTGTAAAAAACGCATCATATGATTTTACAACACGGAACGTTCGAAGTGAAATACTAATGGTAACAAAAAGTAGGTGTAGAATGATTACCTCAAGCTGACTTGAGTCAGTAGAGCATTACTTAACAGGGAAAACTGTTAGAAATGTTATTCGTCGTCTTGTTGACTGTCATCAAGCAAAACGACGACATTCTGCGTACTATGTTTGGCTGCTACAACACAATATTCTCATCAAATAAGCCGTTTTTGACGACGAAACCAGTCCTAAAACACATTTTTTTACACAGCGTGGAATCGGGCGACTCAGAGGCGACAGGCAATCTCTTTCACCCAACCTCAAGAATGAACTTTCTAGGGGTTTAGTATAAAAAAACTTGGTGAATGATAGTCACATTGTGTAGAGAAGTTGAAGGAATTTTTGTAGTTAATACCTCCAGAAGTGATGTTAATAGGAATGAGGGAGATACAGTATTACAGTAAAAGAAACGTGTTGCATGTGTCTGTCAACTTCCATAGAGAATACTTCGGACATTTGAGAGATTAATTATTACAAGATCAGTACCACACAACGAAATGAGTATTTCTCTCCGCCCACTTCACTTTTTGATAAGGAAAATAAACAACAGCTGTGAACTACGAAATTTTTTCGAAAATTCATTACAATGGTGCTAAACATTGTTTGAATATTGATCAAATATCGGGACATTAAACTTTTTTCCGCGCGAGAACTAAAATAAGTAGTAATACATATGTCGCCCGTCTGACACGTGTGCTTATCAACAAATACTCAGCCCCACGGCGTCTTGAAGACAAAACGTGTAGTGAAGAACTATCATAGTTTCCAGAGAAAATAAAAGTCTGTACCTGAGAACTGTCCCTCCTCTCTGAGCTGCTGCGAAGCGCGACGCTCCTGGTCAGCTTTCCTGCTGCTCCTGCGGCTGCCGAGTGCAGCTGGACTGTGGTCAGGGGAGTGGTCAAAGCTACTGCGGGTAGACGAGTCTTCTCTGGGTACAGCCCCGCTCTTAGCCTTGTTGCTGCTGCTCCCGTCTGATGAGCTGTTGTCGCTGTCCTCTTCCACGGCCGTCTGTACATACTCCAGGCCCCACATCTGCAACACCCACGCCAATAAATATCTTAACACGCGTCACACAATAGTGTGAATATAAATACCTACACAAGCTCAAGTACTAAACGATTCACGACCGACATAAATTGACATATTAGACCTCACACACCCATAATTTACTACTTTTCGCACAAAATCGGCGTATTATTTTTGCTGGTTAACTTAGCTCCTTTCAATAAATTATACTATAAACTAGTAACTAACTTCCAGGCTTTACTAGCTAGAAGTGAAGGCAAATGGCATTTATTTTCAAAGTGATATAATGACCACCGTTTTTTTATCGGATATAGTAGGTTATTTATCGTAGAGTTTAAAATTTCATATCTGTAAACATCAAAAATACTAAGATGCTACCTCGATCAGCCTTTATGCTGGTTAAAACTTCTCATACTATTTTCACTAACATTTGTAAAAGACGTACCGGGTTTTTTGAGTAGAGCAAAGAAAGATACTGTAACCATTTATTTAGAGGCGAAATACCAGAAGTTTTGCAACTCATAGCCTTTTAGGGAAAAGATTATAACTATCATTGAATTTTGACGTCGATCATTCCCTCGCCCTTACAGCTGGAATTTTTGTCATCAGTATGCAAAATCAATTTCCATATTAAGGCAAGTAAATTTTTATTGTTTCGAGAACAGGGCATTTTTCGTGGAGGCATCTAGATTTGAAGGACAATGTAGTTGAATGCTTCAAATAAATGTCTCAATTATGTAGTTTAGTTACCCGAATTTCCAAATTCTGTCCGCGATACTTTCAGAGCTAAACGATAATCTTGTCAAGTCAGTCATAGGCGCAGACTATTACGAGGAAAATACAGGAACACAAGTACACGCTAATATATTCTTGTTCTGTACCAAGCAACTTTTTTATTCGTAATTTTATTGATACGGACTTTTTTGTGAGCTAGTTAACTGCCAGCAAAATGTTGATTTGCTATTTAATGGACGGCCAACAACTTTCTCTCGCGCATTTAAATCGCCTTGATTCTAAATAGACATTCTGCATGAGAGAGTTAGATAAAGTATTAGTACACTGGCCAAGTTCAGCCGATTGCTAGACGCTAGCATAATTAAAGATGAGCAGAACGATTAAATGTTATTCCCGAATCATGGCTTCTCCTCACCTCCAGGTCAAGTGAGAGCTCAAACTCTTACAGAAAAGCCACGAGTGTAAATGTATTTCATATTAACTTAATCGAAGCACTACGCAAGTTACTACTTCAAGTTAACGCTACAGGCCATGACTTTAATTGCCTACAACCTAATGGCGGTCTGGGAATGCCGGCGTGGTACCGAGTCACGCTCGAGAACGCTGAAGCCTTGGCTTGCAAGCTGCTCTCGGCAGTCTGTGTTTCCATTGTTGATCATACAGCTAGCTCTAACTTGCACTCAAAAAGTTGAATACCTAGCGAGAAAAAGACAGAAATTCGGTTGTTGACAGTTTCCAAAAATACAGCACAGGGTAAGAATGTAGCACAGGGCAAAAATGCAGCATAGTGCAAGCATGCACAAACAAACGAGGGTAACTGACCCGGATGACACCATCAGATGACCCGGTGAGGATGAGATTATCTTGATCCCACTCGTACGAGGTGGTGAAGGTGAGGCAGAGCACCTGCTGCAACGCAGACCGAGCACCGAGAGCAGTGTTCACACTCGCTATGGGCACGCCGTTGATGCTCCACACATGCAGCCAAGTGCCTCCGCACGTTCCTATGTCACCCTAAAACCACACAAATAGCACTCAATTATCTCTTCAAATGAATATGAATGCTGAGACTTCATTCAACGAAAAATCTACGATACGATTCGAAGGTTTCCATCGCCAAGTCCCAGAGTAAGTAAAATTATCACACCAAGTAATGAGGAAATATCGTCAGTTCGAAAAACGTTGACTTAAAGTAGTCATAATAAGGAACTATTGATTGACGATTGTGCTGAAAGAAGCCACGTGACTACTGCATGTAAATTAGAATACATAAATTATAGTGCTTACCTCAACACCATTGAAACACGTCGCTTTGGAATGAATGAGGAAGACGATTTATCATTCATTGTTACTTTCATTGCTTAACTACCATTTATGTTCCGTTAAGGCGATCATCACATAAGAACACAAAAATTCCCAGTTAAGCCCCACAGGAGCAGAAAATTTCTATATCTCCGTTAAGGCAGCCCGCCACGATGGCAAAAACAACGTAAGCATCTCAACTACAAAACTAAACCCACAACAGACTCCTGCAACAAGCATTACTGATTCACTGCGAGTTGCAGGGTATACGACTGCGGAGTGCTACCTTCTGTAGGTACACTAACGAGGACATGCACCATCAGCTAACCCCTTCCGTTGTAGCTCAGGAATCTTACGCATCTCCCCAGGAGCGCTAAGCTCCCCTAGTTATTCTAGTAGAAAAAAATTTTCTACAATAATCTTCACACAAACAAATAGCTCATTCAGCGAACAGCGGTGACTCGGTAGTAGGAAACATTCGTAATCCATCAACCTATTCAGAAACACTTCTGCAGCCTACGAATTACCGATCACTTACCAGCATACAGAGGAAGTGCGGCCAGTCAGAAAGCTAAAGTCAAAGTGTTTTCTAATAACATACTTGAATAGTCTATCTAGCACAGTAATGCACAAACGGCTACCTTCATAGAACATAATGTAGGTAAAAATACAGCAGTAAAATTTGTCGAGGACTAACAACAAGAACAGAAGCATTACAGTAATAACTTGATCGTGTTATCATTGGTTGGCAGATACGCCAACATTAAGTCGGTAAATATGATGCAAGTAATCACATTCAACCCAAATTTACAGCCAGCCAGGAAGGTCCAAACTAACAAAAATTATAATGAAGCAATGAACGAACAGCCTCAATACGCATCCTTGATTTCAGTCACTCTGCGGTATGTATTACAAGAAATTTACTGTCCAAAGGAAGTTCCGTGACAGAGTTCCCATACAAAGCAAGCGAGAGTGCACTAGTCTGCTAACCGTGCTGTCGCTGATAGCACAGGCGGCTAAGGGGGCGTGGTGTCCAGTTAGCTGCCTCACAAAGCCCAGCCTAGCCAGGTCCCAGATGATGGCCGTCTTGTCCCGTGAGCCAGACACCAGCACCCCGAACGCAGCGCTCGTTGCAACGCACGTCACTGCGTCGCTGTGGCCGTACAGGCAACACTTTGGTGACAGCTGGCGCCTGTAGATCTCGTACACCCGGACCACCTGAACCATGGTAAACAAAAATTCAACCATTTTACTTTATCAAAAAATTGAAATTGAAGAAAAATTGAGGAAAAACAAAAATTAATTTAATACTCTTCTCTGAAATTTAAAATTTCACAAGATTTAGCAGTTTATGAGTCCACCAGCGGGTCCTTCTATTACAAAAAACAAACATTAACTACACTAGAAAAAAATTCAAACCAACACCATAGACTAAAGTAAATTTACATTAATTTATTCAGAGTCATACAGAACGCATCCGTAGTGTCAATACTTTTGAGTAGTTACCATTAACGGTTATTTATTAATTTTCCTAGTGTTACCGAAAGAGTTGAGTCAGTAAGTTAGCACGTAAACAAGTAGATTAACTCGACAAAAATTATTTCGTTACTGGAGACAGTAAGGTGACAAAAGACCCACAAATGACTACCGACGTGGGTTGGAGTGGTGATGCAGCGGGTTATTCAGCGATGTACAGGTACCGGCCTATCTGGACATGCCATTAATTACATGGAACCTTTTTCCCTTATCGCTTTTCATTGCCGGTAGCAGTGCATGCCGCATACCCATTGACAGGTGCGAGTTCTTAAAAAAAATCTATCAAGTTCACTTGAACGTTTGGCATCACACAAAATTTGTGAAAGCCAAAAGACGTCCCTGTGCTCGGCGTGGGCCAGTAGAAAGTCTCTACACTATGTGAGGACCAGTAAGGTTGTGATGGATAGGTGTGATTGCAATCCTTATGCTCTGTTTAGACCAGGATCTTGTGCTTCGTGCTAGTCAAATAAGCAAGATCACATGTCCCGTCAGCGTCGGACTCCAGACTCACGGTGTCCGTGGATGCCGTGATGACGGTGCGGGAGTTAGGGCAAACAGCAGCGAGCACCTCCCCAGTGTGTCCGCAGTCTCCCTCGTAAACGAGCAAAGCTTTCTCTGACTCGTACTGACCTACGCGTAAACTGCACACAAGTAGTAGGATATTACAAAGATGTCTGAGTTAGCAATGCCCCACTGCACACGTATGAAAGTGGATCAAGTTTAAAACCCACTAAATGAGGTGATCTAATGTGGGTTGACAAACAAGAAGTAATATAAAATAGGGTGTACACGACTCCCCAAATTGAACTTGAAAGCAAAACCGTTCCCAGGAACATGACAAAAAGCACGGAAACAGATATTCCTATTAACGTGCATAAAATTTTCAAGATAAAATTGTACACAAATCGTGTAAACTTTCTCCAAGTTTGAATATCGAACGCAAAATTTAAAATTACAAACTGCAATAAAAAACATATAATCACGAGTTGACGGAGACCAGTACAACAACAAATTTACCGAGGCCAGGGCAACCATGAATCTGCAGAGGCAAAAGGAACCAAGAGAGAGGCAAAAGTTAACACGGGTCTTTTAACAAGAGCTAGTAAGCTTAACTCTACTAAATAGAGCAATGAACTTGAAAATGGATATGTACTCCATATATTTACCTACAGAGAAAACTTATTGAAACATTTGGAAGTAAAAACACCTTCAACCTGCAAGTGTTACGTAGATTAATTTTTTCACGGACGTGCATCTAACTAATATGAGAATTACAGTTCGCTTCTGAAAAATATAACACCTATTACGGATACACAAAATTACCAACCGATGAATTCCTTAAAAGTAAATAGTTACGAACAGTTCAGACCGTACAGAGCCACAAATCAGGTAGTCATTTTAGTACTTTATACATGGGGAAGATCCGCTTGAATCTCTTAAGCTGGTCAGGATAAGATTGACGTTGAGGGAGAACTCACCTGTAGTCTGCAAAGCCCCAGGCCAAGTAGCGCTGGTAAGACGCAGGGATGAGGACCTTATTCTGCTCAACAGCAAGTACGCCTTTGTCGAGACTGATGATCTGTCCCACAACACCCTTCACTTCCTTGATGGGCTGCATGGCTGACCGCAGCAGCTCAAAGTTTTTGTAGAACACCTAACACGTATATAAGAATAAATAAGATATATATCTCTTAATGTTAAGGTGTGCCTCAAAATTTGAAACCCTATGGCTAAAAATTTTTTGACTTTTTTGAATTGCTTCAGAACAGACGCCGCAGCTTAAACGAGAGACATCAAATTTTAACTCTAATTTGCGCAGTTACCAGTTATTTACTCTACTTCGCCTTAGAACGTCAAACAGAAGCTAGAGTCAAAAACAATATAAATTACCTTATCTCTGGGCGTGACTGCAGGGGCCTGGGTGAGGGGTGAGGCTTCCATGATGGAAGAACGTTGGCCACCCAGCTTCTTGCAGGGGTGAGCGCGGCGGAATAGCTGCTTCGGGATCTGGCCAAAGTTGTTGATGAATCCGATAGTGGCCTTCTGCTTTAGCGGATCGTCGATGCTGCACAACCAATTTTCACTGTCAGATGGGTTACGGCCATAAAGCAGAAGACACTTTACCGTTTGGTTGCATAAAACAGTTTACGAAGAAAACTCGCAATTTACTGATCCAAAGAGGGGCATGCCCTTCAAGACAGCAGAAGCCCAAAGCTGTGAGCACTCAGGCTGACTGCCACGACCCGACAGACTTGACGGTCATCCTCTGAGCTGGAGATACACCGCAGGCAACTGGACATTACTAGTCGCACTGCGATGTTATTGTGAGGAGCACCTCACACAATGTGTATGTCACAAAACACTGCCGCTGAAGTGAAGGACCTTCTCGTTCACACTTACAAATCAGGTCACTTGAACTCTTATGGAGATCGACAAAATAAATTAGAAGACCAGCCTTAACTGAAGCACTAATTTATTATGAAACAAAACACCGTATATTCTTAGTTAACGGTTACGTTATTCTATTACGAGCTGCTAGGAACACTTTTTAAAAACGCAAAGACCCTAATGTTGTTTAAAAATATTTCTTCCGAGGATGAACAAATCAGGACACTCATGAAGATTTCTTCAAGTAGATGATCATTTTACTTTGAAGACATTACCTGTAAATATCGACGTTGCCTTCGTAGAAGAGATGATGGAAGACATTAACGGCCTCAACGGCCTGCTGTCCCTGCTGCTTGCAGCCAAAAATGAGATCGATCCAGTGGTGGAGATGCGCCGAGACGTAGTCACACTCAAGAGCAGCACGGTGCAGTCTAATGAATTCACGGGGGTCGCCCTTCGCCCACGGAGGCAGGATGACGTCATCCAGCTGCACACCGCTCTGCTTGATGCCTGTCTCGGACATAAACCACGAATGTGAATGGACTTAGGGTTGATAGAAATAACACTTTCATTGGGCAATTCTACCACTTCAGGTAATTGACTACATGGCACAGTGAGGAATAATGTTATGTTGACCTTTAGAAGCAGGAACCGGTGAAGGAGCAACTTGTTCTGACAGCTGCTCCATGTATCAAGCGACAACTCTATAGTAATTTAGCACACTAGTTTACCAGCATAGCTTTTAAGAAAAAATTCAAAATCGAAGTCTAAAATTCTCAAGACTAAACATAAATAAGAGCGAGCCATTGAAAGCTAAATAATCTATTGAGTATAAGGCACCAATGTGCAAAAAAAAATTGTCAGAACCATTACCAAAAGCAAAAGATTCTATAACAACGCACATAAATAAAATATAGTTTTACGTTCATTAATGCAAATGCATAAACAAATTAAATTAAAAAGTGTGTTGTGTATAAATAGCTCACACCAGAATAATGCATTGCCAACAGGAACTAATCTTTCTTTAGATTGGAACCATGAGGCTTCATAAGGAGCTGCCAGAGCATGCGAGTAACATTCTTAAAGCAGACACCAAAACACAAACACTCGCGCTAGCTGTTAAAGGTTGACCATATACACGTATCATTGAGAAACGCAAGCTACTACGTTGCGGTAGAAGCCTCCTCCTAAATCGACGCTGGAACGTGCTACAGCGCTCACCACAAACCGCTGAAGACGGAAGAGTATAATTGAAGGGACAGGCTTGACCACAGAACAGTTACCCTTCTCACCCCGAAAAACGTTCCAGCCCCACTAGCTACGGGAAACACAATCACTTTGCGCTCAAGCACTCTACCCTCAAGCACTTTACGCTATAGCACCCTACGCTCAAACAACGCTCAGGGACTCTACGTCAAGACGTGGCCAAGAGTGACAAAGATAATAGAGTTCACATTATATAGTGTACGTATATGGAAAATTATAAATCTCGGTGGTGCTTCCCTCCTCCTGTTGTGTGTACACCATTCCTCAAAGAACACTGTAAGTGAATGGTGATCATTAAAACGTACGAGTAACACTAAAATTTATTAGGAGAGATCAAACAACATACCAATCCTGTTTGTTAAGAACTTCAAACTACCATTCGAGACTCACCCAAGTCGAATTGATTTGAGTTTTGCATGAACTCGGGGAGATAGAAGAACTCCGGAATGAGCTCCTTGATGTCAGCCATGTTGTTACGAGATGCAGAGAGCCAGGCTTCTTTTAGGCTATGGAACATTCGGTCGGCCAGATCAAAATGGCCACCCTGAAAGAAAAGCTCAGTGAAGAAAAATTGCGATCAAGCGTTTATTAGATGCCCAGTTACCACAAACATAAACGTAATAATTCAGATTACGTAGAACACAGTTACAGAAGTAACAGAGACGCTGACTGAGAGACGTAACCTCGTGAAGACTACGAAAGATAAAATATAAGAGGAAAGTTTGGTTCGTAGCTGATGTTTGACGGACTCTAACAGTAATTGAAGCGTCAGCAAAGAGATCATGGGCGCCCGTCGTCTCTATATTTCTCAGGAATATACGCAGTTTTTGATTGGAAGTACCTCACCATATTTCAAATCCTCTGTAACCGAGACTAAAATAGGACACCAAAAGCCAAAAATAATTATGACTCAAGAACACGAAAAGCATTCTTGGTTTACTTAAGAAACACAACAAATGTGTGGCAGCTAGTGTAAAAGCAACTAATAACTGAAGGTTGAAGAGACCTGTAGTCTAAGGAAGTGTTGTGTGAAAGGCTCCATCCTGACGAGGTAGGAAGACACAATCATGGCAGAGGAGTAGTGGGTGCCGTAGTGGTACGGAGGAGTCTCGCCTGAAGGGTCGTCCCACTCCCGATATCGCTTGCGGAACTGCTCCAGGCGGTCTGGTGTCTGTCCAAAGCGAAACGTAAGCGTCACTAACAATACGTAGTTATTCGAGTAATTTTTTAAATTTACAGTATTATATCTTAGAACATTTGCATAAGAAAATGGAGCTTACTCTTTTGAGAAAAATTTTCTATCGCACTAGCCGGCCTTTTCAAACCAAAATAATTTGGTAATTTAGCACCCTCCCCTGCCAGCGTGAGAGGACGATGTTACCGAAGAAATGCCTAATTATTTATCCACATGAATTACTATAATACAGGCCTGTAGCCCATATTGGCTGATACAGCGGTAGACCAGCGTACTAATTGGTGGTCTAAGCAACAGGGCTTGGCAGCTTTCGCTGGTTTATGCTGGTCACATGGAATTGGGAGTTCATATCGCCAGCACCCAGACTCCTAATGAAGGATTGGTAGGAGCAAGACCAAACCCTTACGGAGTAGCACTAATAATTCACTAGTTTATGAGAATTCTTGTAATTCAATCAACGTCTTACATACTTGTAATCGATGCAAACAGATCACTATCACTCAGTACTCATTCCACCCCATTCATCTATGGCTCACTCCACTGCACGAGTTGTTCATAACACAGCTCGTGTGCTATAAGATAAACTAGGCTTATTAATTTCTCGAATATAGCTAAGTTACTAATTACTTCACCCTTAAAAAACTTCACAAACTAAAACTCAATTCATCATTGCTCATATTTAATTTTATTCTCCTCCTCTCAGATAATTACGACTTCAAGTTTGCATACCTGCATAAAATGTGTCTAGTAAATCACTATATCTATTTTATTAATAGTAGATGACGATATTTACAAGACTCGTAATTCCAAATAGCTCGAGAAAATAATATAAGCTTTCAGCAAAGAGGACGACCATAAAGTTAACCTAGCTACAGTAGCCTCAATAGAGCTATCGCAGCTTTACAGTTTTGCTGTCTTCATCCTCTAAATTTAGCTTTCTTTTACAAGACATTATGATAATTATGGGTAAATAACCTGTAAAAAGAAGACAAATGATATATTACCTATAACAATCGCCAGAAAAACCTACTTATAATAAATTTAAACAAAAAATAGTGTAAAATTTAAAACATCAAGTGCGATGCAATGCTACTCATCACAACGGACCGAGTCACGAGCACACGATACCACCTTCGATTGCTCAAATGACATTGCATTCATTTATCCATGTTTTTTTAACATGTTTATCTGTGTGAGCGATGTCAATTAGGCTATTTTTGTAAGCAATCTATATATCACTCGCACCGCTTGATTGTAAGAAAAAAATTGAGTATGAGACTATACATAGCTGCTCCGCTAAATTGACCCCAATTTGGAAAAACTATAAAATTTAATACAGCCACTGCTTGGTGAGGGTTAATGCATAAGGATGTGATATTGAAATTTACGTAGGAAGCCCACCCATTAAAGGGCAAAACCCTGTAGATATCCTTTTCCTCAAAGGCTCTAACAATACTATTAGCAATTATTTTTATTCCTTGAACCTGGGCGCCCATGGGTTTGGTGAGGTCTCTGAAGGTGAGTGGGGAGCTGAAGTCGAGTGAGGAAGACTCGTAGTCGGCGAGCACCCAGGGAAAAATGGGGTACTGCATGAGGTCGTTGTAGGAGCGGCCAGCCAGAGTGTTCAGGTGCATCAGGTATTGGAAGTTGCTGATCTCACCGCGCTGTCAACAAAGAACGCTTTCACTAACACTATAAGCGGTTACTGCAGGTTTCACTTTATTTCCTCGAAGAAGAGGCGCCTTACTCGTAGTGACATGGTACGTACAATTTACTATGTTTAGAAACACTGACTTTTACCTTGTGTGAATAACGATGCCTCACTGTACTGAGTCAACAGTTTGATAATTGTACGGAAAAAGTTGCAGTAGAAAAGAAAAAAGAAAAGATAATTTTGGTAACACATTCTAATTAGCAGTAACACTATAATTCTGGGTGGAAGGAATTAGAATTAATTATAGGGGCTAATAATTAGAGCAACAATTAGCTGATAAAACACAGTTTGAACTTAATGAAAAGCTACGAACGGTCAGATTTCAGACATAATTCCATTGATATACCATAGATTTGAAATTCATGTAAGATGAGCTCATTTCATTAATGGCATTGACTGAGAGCAATCGAGCCTATCGCAAGAAGTAAAACAAGAACTACTGAAGTTGCCACACCCCCACAGCAAGCTATGCTACTAGTAGGAGAGCAGCACCACGACGTACAGCATAAGCTACTGACCACCCATCTGTGTGTGACGGAGGTCTCGCCGATTAAAGACGAGAAGAGACCGCCAGTCTGCTCAACACTGGCCGACCGCCTCTGGCCCTCCACTGACTGATGTGCAGAGTCCGCCAACCCCGTACACACCACCAATAGCCTGTACGTCAACGCGAAGTAAGCGAGTAGTCGTTGCAGCATTGTATGGGGCAGCGATTCCAGAGAGAATATAGGAAAAAAACGTCTAAAATTATCTGCACTCTTGTTTTTCTAATTTACTTTCATCCAAAGGTAAGTGCTGCACAAGTAAGTCATAAAAATTCATTTTTCCTGATAAAAGATGAACAATTTTACAAATTTCCTTAAAACTTTTTTTCGGTATGTCGTGCAACTATTTATGCACAGATTCTTCAACTTCTTTATCTATAAGAAAGCGACGACATCGTAAAGTATCTTACAACGTTTCGAAGAGCTGATACTCGAAGGACGCGAGATTTGGATTGCAGGCAGCGTGCTCTAGCTCCTCAAAACCGAACTTGTGAAAAAGTTATGATGGTGCGGCAGGCTGTATGAAGATGTGCCTGGTTATAACGCAACCCAATTTTATACGTCAGATGGCTTCGGCGTTTGATGCAAATTGCTAGTAAATTAACACGTTCTCTGCCGACTAAGAGTTATTTCGCTGTCAGTAATTGATATTCTTACAAATTGAGGACATTCGGCGTTAGTAATAATTTTAGTAGCTTAGTATTTTATGTTTCTTATTACAGAAATGAGAAGAAACACCGTTGGCAATGAAAAGTAGAATGTGTCAACCGACGATGGCATCGAACGAGTTATCCGGCTGCGACACATTTCAGCCCTCGACAATGATTCCGACCAGTGATATTGGATAACTGTTCGTTGTTCTTCCTTGGTACACTCTACTAGCGGAGCGAGAATGCTCACACTATAATGGAAGTGTCATCTGACTACCAGTCCATTTATGTCAGATGGCCAAATTTTCTCGCCAGCAACCATAGCGACAACCGTTTAGTTTCCACGACATCTTCTTTATAGAATGATGTATTAAATAATAGTTTGTTTTAAAGGGAACTTAATAAAAAAAAATTTATTGCGCAAAAATGTTCAAAATTGTTACGGAATGGTTTCTGAGCAGCACACCAACATCAGGCAGCAGGGAACTTTTGCAGGGAAATAAACAACAGGAGTGCACAGGTGCTTACACTTTGACTGCAGGGGCTCGACTGCTGAACTACTTCGCTCAGGTCGCTGGGCGTCCGTCTACACACGGAGAACCGCACAGATATTTCTTCTTAGTACTCACGTTTACGCTACTAGGAAGAGAACCCAGAAAGCACACGTCTTGTTCGTTATGCTAGGAAGCTAATGAATGACCTCGTCATTCACAGAAGGATGAAAACTAGCTCGATCGCCCTCTTATTTCAATCCCGTGACCGTAATAGTAGCAACTAAAATGGTAAAATCAGCAGGCGGTCTAGTAACAAAGCTCAAGATGTGTAACGGGGAAGGTCAAGGATAATATTTAGCTTACTATACCGCACTTAGAAATTAGTACTAGTAACAATGATAGGTTCCACCACAGCTGTCAGCACATAAATCTGATTAAGGATGGTGAACCCTAGAAGGGATTTACAGAACTTATGTAGGAGCTCAAATACGAGCTCAGGCTTCACACTCCACGCATCTTTTCAGGCACGTGTCAAATACGAAGTGTGAGTTAATCAGACCGAATTTATCACATTTTATAAGCCTTGAGAGACGCTCCCTTGCGAACATAAATGTCAAACATCACGTATTAAATAAACATACGTATATTTGATCTGCAATTTTGATTTGAGCCGGAAGACGACCTAGCAAGTGTTTTTAGTTTCACTAAAGTGTTACAGTAGATAAGGTCCATAGGTCTGTTCACGCTACTGTAGCTGTTTATTCACTACTGTAGCTGTGTTTCCCACAGAAAAACAATGTGCAGTAACATTCATCAATGAAAAAGGATTGACTGCTAATTTAAAGCGAACGGAACATCTTATTTCGCCAACGGAAAAATTGCGACTACTCTAATGAATTTACACAAGAAATAATTACATAAAATGAAAGCTTGCCCACCACATTTACACTACATGAAGTCAACCATACGAAAGTGAACCTCTACTTGGACAGCCGCGAAATTGACTATAAACATTTACTTGTGTCAATTCACGTGAAGTCGGACTGAAGGGGCGTAAATAAAGCATGCTTAAGAATTACTCACGAATTCTCGTAGGCCCACAGAACAAATAAATTTAGGTATCTTAATAATGATGTTACAATAAGGGCACTAAATTAATTACTCGGGAACTGTTTTCAAAATTTGTCGCTCACTGTGTGAAATTCAAGTTGAAGGGCTTTAAAGAAGATTCTAATCATATCTCGGGCAGGTATTTCAAGTAGTATAAATGAAGCCTGTCTTACCTCTGATAGACTTTGTTGCGTTCCTTGGCTTTCGGGAAGGCGAGGAGATAATTGCGACCATCGGAGGAGAAGATTTCGATGGCGATGGGTTGCAGTAAGTACCTGTAAGCAGCAGAAAAGTGTGTCAAAGTTGGAGAAAGTTACAAGTACTCAATATTTCTTGCATTCAATGCTGAAACGTGAGACGATTTTACAGTCGAAGCACAGACCTGCGCTGCAGAGCTTCTCTGATCTCATCATAGTGCAACTTGTAGCAGGCATGGGGGTCACTGAGTCCAGCTGCTGGTGTCCAACCCCCACTGGTGGCAGACGGGATTACGGGTTCGTGGCTCCCTGTCCGTAAAGAAAAGCGTTACTAGACGATCGAGACTGACATGGGACTCTACATTTCACAGCATTTTAGTTAGCAAAAACTAACTAGGTTTTTTGGGTGCTATCTGGATCGTGTGTGCATCGATAAGCAGAAAGAAGGTAGACACTGAAGACGTCTCCAGTAGGTAGTTACTATCATACTCAAGTGGGAGCAAATTGCTGTGATAGTGACTTCAACTCAAACAACTTTTATCGATTAACGCTGATATTATTCTCAAATGATTCTTATTAAATTTCATTCAATTATTTCAGAATGATAAATATAAGAACGACACCGCATCCGCTGTTAGTACTGTTTTGATAATTGACGTGAAAATATCAGAGAAATTTCACAAATCAAGTCCCAACTTGATATAAATAAGACTGGGCTAAGCCATTACAAATTATTTCAGCTTCAAATAAATGTGGGAGATAAAGTTGAATTTTTAATAAAAACTCTTCTGAAGCATACAAAAAAATTTCCTCAAGCTAGTGAATACTCGTCAAAATAATTTGAGTGAACGATTAAAATTTGGAGTAATCGTAGCAAAACTTAAATATTACATTAAAACAATTTTTCAGCAAAACAATTGCCACAAATAATTTACTTTTCAATGCCGTATGATAGGGAAAAACACGACAAATTTGAGGACATACAGTGGGGGGAAACGAGTATTCGTACACAATTTTTTTGAATTTCTTATATTACCAAATAATAAATGAACATGATTTTCATATATGTAACTTAATGCAGACGCATAATACTGATATATACAAAACAAAATAAATAAAAATATATTTTAACAGTTGTAAATAACATAGGTAACTACGCAGCATTGTGTTAATAATGTTAAGGAGGTTTTAGACTTGCATCAATTTCAACTGTCCTTTATATAAGAATGTTACATTTTGAATGAAGTGAAAACTAAATTCTGTAATAACCCGTGGTGTTTTGAATACCACTCCACTAAAGAAATTTCTGTCGTAGTGACAAACTTGGAGAAGCACTAGTAGGCTTCACACTTAAAGACCCTTGATCAGTATTGTGGCCTGGATACCGATGGAGATTCATTTTTAATTAAACTTTATAATGCAGTTTAGTTTTAAACGAGTATCTGCTACATTCCGATATGAAATAAACACAAAATGCCACAGTCTCTAAGGTCAGAAAGCAGCTGCTCAGTACGAAGAGACTGCATTCGGATGTTCACCTCGCTGTAAAAAAAACAAGAAATAGATAATAAAGGCCAATGGCTGTTCACCCTAAGTTCTTGATAAATTTTCCCCTTACAAGACATGATAAAGAAACAGAAATGACATTACCCTCTGTGTACACTGTATGTATTTTGCTTAGATTTTAGCATGCCTGCTTTGCCAGAGAAGAACACAGTTAGACGTGAGTAATACTAGGCCACGAACCTCCCCAGATCTGAAGAGTTTATCGCACCCACCTGGCGGGAGAGACTCGATGTCTCTGATCTCCCTGGACTTGAGAAGAGTGAAGCCATCCACGATATAGAAGTGCTCCCGGCCGAACAGCAGAAGTGACTCCGTCGTGTCGAGACCCTGGATGCGAGCGCACCGGAACATGTGGCTCACCTGTTCCGCAAATACACCGCTGGTTAAAATGATAAGACGACGCCTGATTTCGGCGTTCTGAGTACATGCATTCACTTTGGCGGAAAAATTTCACTTAACACATATCACAGGTGAGTGTAAAGAAGATTTTAATAGAAAGATTTTCAGAAAATGGTGTACTTAACGTTTTATTCGCCAGGAAATGAAAAGCATCTCATTAGGCCTGGTCATAATTATAAAACCAAGATTGAAATACGGTTTTCTTTGGCAAAAAGTAAACTAATCAGACAGTTGCACGGAAGAGCTGATATGATGAGGATCTGCGTGGCTAATTACTAACACTCTCGATTAATTTCTATATGGCTAGAGGACAAGTTTTAACAGATTATGAGCGGGGTAGAATTGTGGAACTCGAAAAACGTGGCATGTCACGTAGAGGAAGTGCAAGTGAACTAAATAAGAGTAAAACTGTCGTCACAAACTTCTTGAAAAATCCTATTGAATATGGAACGAAAAAAGCGATCGATCGCCCCAAGAAGATCACTCCTGCTCTTGATAGACGAATAAGAAGGGAGGTCAAGAAGAACACAAACATAACTTCAAGGCAAGTAATGGCCAAACTGATGCAGGCTGTAGTTCTCGTACAATTCGGTGACATTTAAGTAATAAGGGTTTTAATAAATTAAAATTATTGCAAAAGCTCCTTCTTCGCCACAAAGCCTCCCGCATGCAATTTGCTGCAGAGTACCAAACATGGGATATAGAAAAATGGAAAAAGTTGTGTTTTCTGGTGAGAAGTTTAACCTCGATGGTTCTGATGGGTTTCAGCACTACTGGCATGACAAATCTGTTCCAAATGAAACTAATTCAACAAGGCATAGCGGATGAGGATCATTGATGTCGTAAGGAGCTTTCCGTTTCAATGGGACGCTTGAGTTACAGCTTGTGGAAGGTCGCAAACGTCTGTCAAATACGTCACCATGCTTGAACGTGCTTTATCCTCACGAGTGTCCTAGGATGAGTGGAGAAAACTGGATTTTCCAACAAGACGTTGCAGCAATCCACAACGCTCAACATTCGAAACAGTTCTTTGATGTCAATAACATCCAACTCTTGAACCATCCACCTTGTTCTCTAGATCTCAACCCGATAGACTGTCTTTGGGGATGGATGGCCAAAGAAGTTTATAAAAATGGATTACAATTTGAGACCAAAGAGGGTCTTCGTAGGGCTGTGTTCGATACTTGGGGCAAAGTCCCAGTGGACCTCGTACAAAAGTTTGTAACCAGCATGCCCAAGCGAATTTTTCAACTAATCAATAATAATGGAGGATACACTAGTTATTAAAATGTTTATGCAACGTTCTATGTAAATCTATTCATAAATTTATTGTTTGGTCTTATAATTTTTACCAGCTATATTTTTACAGCTGGTCAAATTTCCCAACACAACAATTTTATTTCAAATTGTTCAAAATATGACTCAAATTTTGGTACTTCGTAACTGGTCTTATCATTTTGACTAGCAGTGTATATGACACAGCAATTGCGCTTCCATATTCTCTCGTTCAGTTCTCAACACCTTTGATTAATAATTAACATTTCATGAGGAAACAATAGGAAAAGAATTATTTTATTACAAGTTATCATGATGCTGTTCATTAATGCTTTAAAAAATTAATAGGATGCAAAGTATTTTGATAGGCATAATTTCTGTACAAACAGTAACATAAAATTATAAATTGGAAATTATCAGTGACTTGTTATTATACTTATATAATTTTCATTTTCTATTTTTATATTTACGATTTACTCTCCAAATTCACAGAAGTGTCTTAACAGTGATTGGAAGCATTTTAGCGAAAAGAAAAATTTAAGAATGAAGTAGACAAATAATTACATGAGACACTCGTACATAGCTTAGGTTGCACTGAACGCCAGTCTCTCTAACACGAAAGAAACTAAAGTAGAAAGAGTTACGATAAAGCAATGTTGAAATACCACATGTAATATTAAGGTCGTTAAATTATCCGTTAGTCACAACAGCATCTCTACCTTGTCATCGTGCTCAAGCAGCCGCAGGAGGGACTGGTTGTCAGGGGTGTGGACATCCTCAGGCTGCTGCAGCGACGACTGCTCAGACAGGCCAATGCCAGAGTCCAGCAGCTCGCTCGGGTCTCCGTCGTCTTCATTGATGAGCGATGCGCCTCCTGCATCACTGGTGTCCGCAGCAGGATTGCTCGTGCGGCCTTTCAGTCCAGACACATCTATGGAAAACACGACCATACTTGACCTAGACCGTAACTGCTGGAGGAAAATAGGATCAAAACTCCCACAAGTTCACTATCACATTGGCCTACACGTATGTTGTCCCTTTTGTACATGTAACAATGTGGCTTGACTTCCATGGTTCAACAGCTCTCACTAGTGTGGCAGTAACGATTCATAGTTCACGGTCTGTTATAATTGCTTAAAGTTACGTAAATACTTGAACCCACTTACAACAGCCCATCAGCCGTCTCTTGTATTTTCTTGCGTACACACGATTTCAATCAATAAACTTCTTCCTGCGTCATTATTACGTTGGGTTCCTTGAATGTTCCTTAATCTCTCTAATGCTCACTGTGAGTACGGCAAGCAAAAAGATATTCATTTGTCTGTTTTTACAAAAAAACATTCAAGGTCGGCTCGGAGCTAACAGAAGTCTGAACGTTAGCACACGAGAACACTTCAAGTTCACTTATACCACGAGTCCATTCACGATCCCGCATGGCTATCGGTATGTGGCACGAAATATACGTAAATCAAAGCTACCGTCTTAAGATCACGATTCCCATTCAAAACTATACCTGGCTAACAAATATCTCAGTTGAGAATAAGTAATTAATACTAATTAAAAGTTTTACAAACTAGGATTTATGAAGCTTTTCATAATCGCTAGGCATTAAAGATAATTACTGTATTTCATATCCATATTCCTGTGAACACTTTAAACGCCCGATCACAGGTGACTAACATGAACCCACGTCGCGTGAATAGTTTTCAGTATAATCACGCCAACAGCTCTTGCTGCTCTTTGCTCCGTTACGTCGCACGTGCCCTCACCATTTTCATAATTGCACCACTAATGTGCTACCGACCTACACTATACTTACCCACATCTCAAACGTGATAAGCAAATACCCAGTGGCATACCAGATGCGTTCGATACATGCATCATATCGAAGATACATGCTTCATGCCCCTCACACACGCACCATGTCCCAGACACACACGTTTAATGTCACAGAGATACCTCATGTCATAGTCCCATATTTAATGTCTCAGAGACGCGACAAAGTCCCAGACACAAGTGTACCATGCGAAACACCCACCCATTTCAGTGACATCCTTGCCCACGAAGGACTCGATGTGAGTATCAGGCTGAGGCGCGGGCTTGGAGGCGGCGGTGGGCTGCAGGCCGTTCTGCTGGTCCCTGCTCGCCAGACCCAGAGGCCGCCGCTTCCGCTGGTACTCCTCGCTGTGAAAACTGCACGCCATCTTGTACTTCGACTGCCTCTGCACACAAAGCGTAATGGCATCAGTTGCCCAAAGGCATTGTGTCGAGACTACAACGGATTTAATAATATTAGCTCCACCAATTACGAGTAAAAAGAACAATGTTCCCTCGAAGCTTATTTAATTATATAAGATACCGTCAGAAAAATGAGATCGAATGAAAAGCCATTCATAGTAATTTGAACCGCACAAATTGCTATATAAAGGTTATCTCTAGGTATGATGAAAAAGAAGACATTCCAGCGTACCATATTGTGAGTTTATCCTCACACTCGTCGATATGAATGAAAATAACTATTACTTCAGCCAGCAAGCTACAAATTTAAACTTATAATATAATAGAGCAGCTCGTAATCAAAGCAAACTTTGCTTCAACTTCTTCCACTGAGCAGGTAGTTATTATTGAAAACAAGTGTGCACTTTCAAACATGGCAAAACGTTTTTATGCAAAGGATTTCAAAAAATTTGATCACTGATAACTTTATTCAAAGTCACTTAATTTTGTTGGCTTATACTTCCATTTTCCTGCACTGACAGGTGACCATTGCTATGGGCTAATGTTAAAGATCCATAAACGAACAGGAGTTCAATTTTAAAAGAACTCGCCAAAATTTCCCTCGAGAATCTTTACATGGCCGATTAGATGATTATAAATGATTCCGACCACTGTATTGACGCATAGGTGAGCAGCACTTTAGTGCAGCTTTTTCTTGTGATCTATTGAATGAAGCACTTTTTCTTTAGCTTGAAGGTCAACCATTAACACTTCAAAAGAAGATTGTGTTTATACAAGACAATGTCCGTCGAACGCAGCCAAGCAACATCTTGCCTGTCTCAGATTTACTAGAACAGTTTGATGGTAAAGTTATGGTCCTTGTCAGATTTGAACACTATTAAAAATTTGTAGGCCATTATAAAGCTGATTATTTTGCTGATGGACGGCAATTGATTTCAGGAACAGAATTATGGCCGGACATGAAAGTTACTTCGACAACAGTTTTCATTGCAAAAAATTTGAAGATTCTCAACAAACAATTTTTGTCTTCAAGGTCATCGAAGGCAATGGACATGAGGGTAATAAATAATTTTCATATTTGAACATAATTTAACACATCAGTTATTTTTTATTAATATTGATCGTTTACATGAATACTTGTCGTTTGTC
This sequence comes from Trinorchestia longiramus, assembly GCA_006783055.1. Lineage (NCBI taxonomy): Eukaryota > Metazoa > Arthropoda > Malacostraca > Amphipoda > Talitridae > Trinorchestia > Trinorchestia longiramus. Next base: position 75,556 of record VCRD01000240.1, read on the forward strand.
TATTTATTCATGCTAAATATTCCGGAGGACTATCGTAGCTTGATAAAAAAAATAGCCAATTTTAAGAAAAATTAATTTTCTGTCGATATCGATTGGTATCATCGCAAAACACTTAATAATTTTAGAAAAAGTAATAAACTATTTACGGACTACTTGTTGTCCAGCCTTTTACATTCGTCCCAAATGGTAGAAATCTAGTGCAAATAGGAGACAAAAATTTGTACCCTAAATCTAACTGTGAAAAAGTAATCGAAAGTAGTTATAGTGAAATTCATCATACACAGGTGCGCAAGTCATTCAACAACACAAGTATCGACTGGGGTTTCCGATCGTAACAATGACAGCTAACACAACATTGAACATTAAATACGATGCAAGGTTGCATTATTATGTACAGGTTTAATTGAACACTCACAAAACGCCCTCAACTTACCCCTTGCTCGAGCTCACTAAGGGCCTTGTGGGGAGGATAGTGGAGGTAGAACAGCGGATTGGCGACCATCTTCTTCCTCATTCTGCAGGGGCCTTCGGTCACGTCCAGCATCCACTTGTCAAGGTGTGAAGGGGACAGTGGTCCCCACAGTCCACGCTCTCGTGTTAGCTCGCGCTCCTCCTTTTCCCACACTCCCCACCAGTAGCGAGACAAGTCTTCTTGTTTCTGATGTCAAGAAAGTAAGGTATTTTTACACAGCGCCAGACATTAGCATTTTTCCTCATTCAGTAATCAAGTTTCATATACTCGCTATTTACAGAGCCATTGGAGTTCATTTTTTATTTGCAAATTGGCATAGGTGTAGTCTCCCATTTAACAGCAATGACAACATACCCGTATGTGAACAGAAAAAACAACGAAATTGAGAGCTACTAAGATAACAGGCATGGGCAGTCGTAAGGCAGGAACAAAAAACATAACCCTGTCCCTTTCCTTCACCGACAGGGAAGTGGCGAAGAAGGGTCAGATTACTGACACACAGTAAGACTAACCCAAAGCCACACACCTTGATTATTTTGGATAAAACTCGTGGAATATTAATTTTATAGCTGCCTAGACTAGACACATTGACAAATAGGATTTGTGTACTCAAACCATACTTAGCGTATTACTCCTTTTTCCTGTACCACGACCCTTTATATATAAAGCTCCATTGGACCCAGCAAATCAAGACAATATTCAAAAACCTTATAGGCTATATCGTGTTATTCATTCATTCTGGCCTCTGATACACATTTCTATAATCTGTACGAATTTGCCTCAATCGCCTATTACTGTTCTCACTCACTCTTCATATATCACTTCTGATATGATCATGATGTAAACGAGGAACTTCATTTGCGAGGTTTAATGTAACAGAACCGGCCAGGTTACTAATTGGCACCTGCTGAGAAGTAGAACGTGACGCGCAACCATCAAGTATATAGAGTGGCCGATCAGTGCTGGCGGGGCTGGATTCTTTCGCTACTGAATGCCATGTACATATCTAGCCCTGTATTAAAGTTGTTCTGCAACTACATCCCGTGTATTCTCTACCCACGCCACGCCAAGTCGTTGTTGACAGGTAATCACGTTTCAGCAAACACAATTTTTAATTGTTCCTAATAAACGTTAGCACATTTTAATAAACTTGAGGAACAAATTCTATGGAACCAGCCTTGTTTTAAATACCCCTCAACTGAAAAATCAAATCTGATCCGGAGTATGTATCTGAGCACTAGTAGACTTCAAATTATAGGCCCTTAGGCAGCTTTGCGGATTAGATCCGGATGGACCTTCGTTTCCAATGTAACTTTGTACAGAAGTTCAGTTATGAAAAAGTAACGGCAACAATACTATTTAACCAGATGTTCCTTAGTTATTTTCATCGTTTCAACATCATTAACATATATCTAATTTTCATAAACACTACTATCAAGTTAAGCCAACGACTTTTTCAACACATTTATTCCCTTTGATTTGTTCTGATCACTCATTGCAACCATAATTATCAAACGTGTCGTCTCCACTAATTCATTTTTTTCTATGGTACTTTCAAGCCTAAGCCTTCTCAACACACATAACAATGAGATACGAAATCTCTCGGAGAAATTCCTTTTCACTCTTATACTTCAACCCACGCATTTTAATATCTTACAACCCTCCTATACCTAGCTCTCGTGACCCATTCCTTCTCTGCCGTCTCATTTTAGAGCAAACACGACCTAATTATTCCACCCTTTACACTTCATCTATTATTTTCAGATTTAATTTTGTAATACTGCCGTATTATTTACGCTAAATTTAAATTTCTAATTTCTCTTACTGTATTGCGGATGTCATTCAGACGTTAATGCCAGTTCCTCCTCCTATGCAGTTACCAGTGTGGCACCAGCAAAAAACTGATCAACTCAAATGCAAAAATTACGATGAGTCTCGCGGTGTTTGCCAAAGACTGTAGCATTGACCTGTCCCACAATACTATCCTTTTTCAAATATATACGAGTATTACACAGTTATATATATTTGAATATATATTTTCAAACTCAGTAGTATTATATATGATACTATACAAACATACACATACACTTCGAATCTCATAGAAGACAGCTTATCCCTGCAATACCCGACACATTACCAATTCGAAATATATACAAGAAATAAAGACCTGGATCTGCTGGCAGTGCTGCACAGCGACAAGTTCCTTGACGAGCGCGGTGTGCACGGCGGTCTGGCGTTGCACCTCCACAGGGCTCAAGTTGACAGGCGTCTTGCGAGTCACAACGCTGTCCTCTCTTCTGCTCTTGGTACGTGACGCCAGGCGGCTCAGCCCTCCCGTTACCTTCTGTAGCTTCTGCAACGCCAAATACACGGCATTTCATTCATGTTCCATCGAGCATCGTAACCATCGAACAGAAAAATATGGGTAATCACTATACCTACACTTGTGAGTAAATCCTCTTGTAGCTACTCGAGTTAAATGATATAAGTAGTACAATACATTTGACTGGTTTGTAGCAACAGCCCCATAAAAATTAGGGTTCACAAGGAACAACTGCTAGCACACCTTGTTTGCTTACTTTTGCAGCTACTGGGGTCTGGATACAAGTTACAGACATTTAATTTCATTCCTGAATTGTGGCTAATATACCAATACCTTCAACTTTCACTAGATCCTGCTGCTGCTGCTGCTGCTGCTAAGTTTTACAAAACTCCGTTCATGGGATAGTAAGGTAAAGCTCAAGTCATTCGACAAAAGCTTACTCAGCCTTAACTCTAGAGAAGTAAAATTAGAGATAATTTTCTCGTTCTGGCCAATTGATGTTCAACCTAAAGAGCAATTTCTGACTAAATAGAAAAGAACGTGTTCATAAACTTATTTATGAGCTACAGTAGAAATGTGTTCCGTTGGAACATGATTACAGAACAGGATCAGCTATAAATTTCTAAATTTGTCTTACTCCTGCAGGTTCAAATATTGTTAAAAACTAATACTTTAAGTTTAAAGAACGCCACTTAATATTTATCAATTCATTTAGTAAAGTTAAATTGAAAAAAAAAATACAGTTTAGATCACACAAAACAGTCAACTTAGATAAACAAGAAATGCAAGCATTTCACATTCAAAACAGTAAGATTACAACAATTTACAGCCATCAGTATTATTTTCATTTGAAAACGCACTATAAACAGTTCACGACAGGAGTGAGAAGTTTCACTTCCAGGGACACCTAGATGGGAAATGACGAAATTATAGCTCATATTATTTTCATATAAGATCTCATATTAGCGATCAATCCAGAAAATTTTATCTTGTGTTTCAACTAACTTTCATTAGCTTCTCCGTATCAGTCGTTACGTAGCCCAAAAACTGCTAGACACCCCATGTCGTATAGGTTAACTACACTGTGACTGCGGCGAACACACTGAACATCATATCCCATATTCGCTTGTTAAATAATAGTTTTAGCGAGTGCCTACCGTGATTACAATTTTTTCAGAAGGCTTTAAGCGTCAAATATTCGCAAACTTTTTTACAACAAATCTCACCTTACTGACGTTGGTGACCGTCTGGAAGTGTGTGGGCATCTCCCACGGCATCATCCGCGAGGTGTAGTTTTGTTTCTTCTCGTTTTCCAGAAATATAACCCAAAGCTTGAGGGCAGTCTCCGTAATTTGCACTCGCACGGTCTCCAGGTCTGGAGCGCGCGAGCTGCTATTGCTCACCGTCAGCGACACTTTGAATACCTGCACCACAGATGCAAGTGTGAACTAGGGTAACATGATTTAAAATCCTTTAGACCGACTTCGCGCGAGAGTGCAGTACAGAAGACACAAATAGGATAAGCCCTACATTCAACAATGAAACATTATTTAAGGACTATTTCTATCTTATTTAAAAACATTACCCTTGCTACAAGAAGCCTCAACTTTACGACTATAAATCAGTTGTGAACACTATTTTTTCGAGTCGAAATAGAGGAAAAAGTCCAGTGCATACCTACAAACTGCTTGAAATGGCCCTCTTCATTACTTGAATACCTAGGATCGAGCATCATGGAGTATAAACGTTGTGTAATATTATAAAAAATATAAATTCAGGACATTGGGAGTGCTGAAAGAATTTTTGAAGTGAAAGGGCCTTGCGACGAGAGCGAAAAAATGCTTGAATGAGTGCACCAGTGCTCTAACTACTATTTATATTGAGGATAATTCGAGACTGAAAATAACACAGAAAAATACATGTATTGAAAATGAATTTGTGCAGAAGTATGGTATTACTGTCAAATTGATGAAGGAACGAGGGAGCCGAGGTAAAACAGGCATTGCAGTCGGATACGATAGAATGCCAAGTATTAACATAGCTCCGGTATACACGGATGAAGGAGCAACGTCTGGTTAAGAAAGTAATAAAATTAGAAGCGCAAGGATAGAATTTTATCTGAAGATCAAAGTATAAATGGATAACAGCACCGCATATGACAGCTATGTCAAACGAAAATACAAGAGTGAGCACTTGAGACCGGATGAAGTATAGAATGCTTGTTGGTCACTAATTTGGTGACGCAGCACTGACTGAGGCCTAGTCTCGTACCTCGCTTCTTTTTTTTCACGTACGTGAGCTAGAAGAAGAAATCAAAGAGTAATGGCAAGGGTATAAACAACCAAGAGCTGCCGTGCTCTGGAGAAATATATTAGCCGGATATATGACTCAAATGCGAGCCTGAGTGCATGACTGAGAGATGCTTTTACAGTTCTATGCAAGACCACGGCTCAACTCATTTTAGTCCACCCACCGATTCAGGAAGAGAGAGCCGAAGCGAGGTATACATTTATTATAAATTAACCATTGTTACCACTAATTAGGGAAGCAGACCTCTTCAATAGCAGGTTTCTTAGTGATGTAAAGCTCCTCCCAAACGCGCGTGGCAGCAGTGACCATAAGGTGGTGCGACTGTGTGGCCCGCGCGACCGCCTCGTCACGCTGCTTGACCGCCTCTCGGACCTGAACTGCAGTCTCCGCTGCGGAAGATGTGGGTGAGCCCTGCGGGGACGATGCTGACGAGCTGTTCACGTGCCACACCGTGCGTGATGTGCTATCCGTGCTGCAGGAGCAATTACGATTGAATTATAAAAACATCTGCGCCCACGCAACACCCAATACAACTATCATCTGTGCTCAAGTCACACCCATTACGACAAGAATTATCTGCGCCTAGGTAACACCTAACGAAAAAAGAATCCCCTATGCCCAGCCAACACCCAATAAAAGAACGATCTGTACTGGAGCAACACCCACTACAAGAATGGTCTGCGCCAAAGCAACGCCATATTCTTCAGGAGTCCTTGTGAGTAGGTCAGGGAAATAGCAGCACCAGCTTTGAAGAGGCACGTAAGTTTCAAAACTCGAAAATATCAAACATTGGAACAGAGAACCAAGTTTTCTATATAAAACTAAAAATACAATAATAATAGTCAAATATAGTAAGAGTTAACGAAAAATGATTTTATTAGAAGACATACAGGGAAAAACCTAGGGTTGATGTGCAGTCCATCAACAGTAATAGAAGACCAATGACAACCGTGACTATATGTAGCTCTAACATCACTCGTGTAACTACATGGAAGAGATTCTAAGTAACTGACCCATTATATATTCACATTTCAGAACAAAAGCACAGAGCTCTACACAGAGGCACGGTTTGACGTGGTATGGCACAGTTCGACGGAGTATGCAGTACGTGTTGTGGGGTGTTCTATTGTGTTACTGTATATTGAGGCGTGTTGTTATCGATGTTGATGTGTGTATTACTGTACTAGTACAGTACGGTGCAATCTGGTATGTGTTAGGGTATAGTACAGTATGGTATGGCACAACACAATGTTGTGCGATGCGGTATGTTGTGGCATGGTAAATTTTGGTGCATTAAGTGGTGCGACTGTGCACCACCTTACGACTGTGCAACAAACTGTGAAACTTACGTAACTGTGCGACTGTGCATCACAACAGCAAGTTGTGGTGTAACGCTAGGTTACGGATGGCGTGATATGATGTTTGAAATTGTATGGTTTAGTTAGACAATTGAGACTCAATCCCAAAGCTTAATAGGCCGTCACTTTACTCCCACGTTGGGAGAAAAGCCCCTTGCAAACAACTGTTCAGATTACGAATGTCTAGTTTTTTCACTCCGAGTCTCTACATCGCACGGCACATAACATGGATACTTAGGGGTGTCGGCACATTCTCTGATGCTCTAAGTTTTGTATGACCAATGTAGTGGATTAATGTATGAGAATCTGAATCTGGTCAGCGAATAAAGAGAGGATACAAAAGTATGAATTGGCAATAATCATGTACTTAAAATAAATTAAATCAATGGAAGAAAATTATCAACGCATTGGAATCTTTTCAACACAAAGTGTAAAATACAAACGTTCATTAGCTACAGACTCAAGAATTGCTCAGCTTGTATAAAACCTGGAACACAATTGATAATAATCCATCATAATCACTCAAGTAAAGAAATAACGCCCTTGCAATAAAACGGATGAAATATTGAGCAGCACAAAAACTACAACAACTGACTTCACCTCTTTTCGATGGCCCATACGAACACAACTAAAGGAATCGAGACCAATTTTAAGTAGCAGAAGCAAGACCGTAATCGAGCTCCGTCACCAATGCCGCAACATCCAACCCAGAGAATCACAAGTGAAAGAACATTATCTTACTTCGTTAGGAACGTGAACCAATTTTCCCAAGTAATCGTAACCGTAAAGGAAGCAAGGTAATGTTCAATGAAAAGGAAGTTACCTGATCTGAAGCTGCGCGGTGAGCTGCAGGAGACAGTGGGTGAGGCAGGCCACGAACTCCAAGTCGTGGTTGCCAGCCCCGAACACAATCACCCTGCGGCACGAGACAACCTCAGAATGGCCGTCAAATTATTGTAAGCCACTGATCGGCTCCATAAACTAAATTTAAAATCATTTATCCACACTTTCCTGCGTACACAGACAATGAAATTCAAATATCAGCTGACTTCAAATATAACAGGTTAATTTTCAGTCAGCGTGCCACTGCAGACTACAGAAAGTACAGCCGTTAAATGTCTCTTCAACATGCGTAAGATCGCATCATCTTTGGCGAACAAAACAAATTTTCGTTAAGAAAAGAGCTTACAAACAATTTTTACCCCCACGAAAAGCATCGCAGTAAAAAGTGCACTACAGTCAATCACAGACCAACTATTGGCCCACGCGATGGCAAAGCAATAGTTTAGGAGTATCAAAAATATAACATTCATTGCTTGAATAGATCCATTAAGTTTAGTGGTTTCAGACGCACTGCAGACCTGTGGGTGGTGAGCTTGTGCAGCCCCTGGAGAATGGCGCGCTGTAGGGTCGTGTCGGAGCAGGGCCGGGACAGCAGGAAGAGCACGGTGCGGTTCAGGCACGAGTATATCAAGTCGAGGCAATGCACCGTGCTCACGCTACGCTTCGCGCAGCCAATGAGCGACACGATCAGGTCCAGCAAGGGGTGAGGGTCCTGATCGAACAGACCTGCCCCAAAATTTTCTAATATTAAGTCTATCAGTTAAACGTAATGTTTTAAAAATAATATATATCAAAGGGATAAAGAAGATATGCATATTCCGAATCTTTACAAATGCCGTAATAGCCTACAGTAGTAAATCTCAGTTTTATAGGGTAGAAGCTCCGTCCTGTGACTATTTGCAGGCTTGGGAAGCTCTCAGCTGTAAATCTCTACTGTACCACTGAAATGGTTCCTATTTTGTCATTCTCAAGCTCCAGAAGAGAATTCTTCGGATGCAATGTCATGCATGCCTTTTTATAGGGTCAAATGTGGATTCTTTGGCACACTGAGCGTTTGGCATTCACTCCTAATTTCCAGCATACTCTCGTAATCCCACAAATCTATTTCCAAAAACTGACATATCGTAGTCAATTGTCTGCCTCTCACTTTTAACCCCATAACTTATACCTAAACACTTCATCAAGTGCTTTTATGTGTTCAAATTCTCTAAACACTCAACAATCTACTCTGTCGGGCAGCTTTTACCTCTACCTACTCTCTCCCTATTTATCAGAAATATGAAGACAAAATTACAGTCAGTTTAGTGATCTTACTTGGACGAAGAGGGGTATACATAAAATACCGTTATGAAACACCAAGAATAATAGAAATACAAAAGATAGGAATAATTGGACCACTAAAAGGAGAGTTTATGTCACAGTCAATTTTCATTATCAGTGTTCGATGACCTCGGTGATTATTTGGCGCGGTTCATTACTTTACTAAATATCTCCGGAGTAACGTAGTCAATTTTATGAACGACGCTTTGTTTTCATTTCTCCAACGCATCAGGCATCAAAATCCAAACTTTTTCTTTCGAATATCTCCAAAGAAAAAACTGAAAGGATTTAGATCTAGAGATCGGAGCGGCCACGGAACGTCACCATTATGCGAAATTAACCGGTGTAGAAAAAGTTCCTTTAGCCCCTTTCATCAATTTTCTTCTGTTGAGCCCGTTTCTCTGAATGTAAAGGTAACTGTTTTCATGTAATATTTGCTAGGACCTACAACATTGAGAATGTTTATTTATATATTTTTCACCATAATAAATCGACTTTATTGGAAGAAAAATTATATAATTTTGTTCGATGCTCCTCATCGTGGGGCACGGCACCATTGTTGAAATTAAATGTTACGAGTTATAAGAGTACTATGTAATGTTCATCAGTAAAAAAAAATAACCCTTGAATATAATTCAATTATCTTCTATTATTAAAATAATCTAGAATTCTCTACCTTTCAAAACTTACTTGTTATTAATTTTCTGAAAAAGCAAGTTATTTATGCAACACCCTGCATTAAAACAGTTTCCATATCCCCTACTGCCAACTCTCTACCTATCTGTTACAGACCACTCCAAAAGTAGAACGACTAAGCCAGTTAGAGATCTACTCTGACCCTTTTTAGGCTCAGTAATACTAATGTCATACATTTATAACTATTTAAATACGTCAAACTATTCACACATCAGAAGGGTGTGCCCTTTCAAGTCTACTATTTTCAAACTTGGAATTTTGATATCACACACGTTTTCAAAGCAAAGATTTTTTTGAGATCAAATGACGAAAAATACGCATTAGCTGCAATCTGGTATAAACATATTCTTGCAAATCTTTCAATTAAAAACAGCCTCGTTTCTTACAATGAAAGGTCAATTTAGATTTTGGGTAATGGGCTAATGCGAACCATGTTCGCAAGATGTTTCAGTAGGAATTTTTAAAAATACTTTCGCATCTTCAACCGCGAAAAGTAAGCAACTCATGGCGAGTCAAATTCGTTCACTTTATCTATGCTTCTCTTTCCACATTTAAAGCAAAAGAGTAAAAAAAAATTGCAACTGCAGAATAGTCCACACATTTGTTTACTTTCTGGTGGAGAAAAAAACACTTTAAAAACAACATTTGTATTAACGCAGAACGATAACACCTACCTTTGATATTTGTGCGTTGCTAATTCGTCACGCTGCTACCTTACTGACCTGCCCATAGTTTGTCGACCATTCTGGCGATGAGGTAGAAAAGGTTGGGTGGGAGGTTAGAGGAAGATCCCCCAGCGGGGATGTAACCCCCCTGCCGGATCCAGGTGCCCTCGAGTACATCAGAGGGACCTGCCACCGCTTGCTGCACGCGCGCCATGAGGGCGCCCAATACCAGCGTCTGGAACTCGCTCATTTGAACGAAGCCACTCTCTTCCGGTGGCGCCTGCACCACACAGAGAAAGTGATCAGGACTTTTTCAGCAGTCCAATTAATTCAAATCACATACATAAACTAATGGTCAATAAGAAACTTAGTAGTAATAAAACTAAAGTGGTTCATACAAACGATACAGTTTTAGCACTATGAAACATTTGATTGAAAAAGTGTTAATCTTCTACTAGTCCAAATTATGGAAACATTAATACCGAAAACTTCATCCGTTATGATTCCCCGTCAAAGGATTTGACATGAATGAGAATTTTTCAGGGAACTTCAGTCATGTACAACTTATTACCCTAATACAAATAGATGCAAACCTTTTAAAACCTGAATCACATACAACACTACTTTAAGAAATCTGCAAATTGAGACTGACGTCGAGAATGTAGTCGACGGTGTGTGGAGGTTTGCTGGGTGGCGGCATGAGGAGGGAGTCGAGGACGAGACGCTCTAACAGGGCGACCACTTCCTCCTTGGCGGGATGCTGGCTCAGGCTCTTGGTCGAGTTGGTGGCACACACAACCTCCATGTCGCTCAGCAAGTTCCCTTTCTGGAGACCAACGTTCAATTGTACTCTCGAGGAGCGACATGATAGTCTTTTCTCGTACCAGCCAATAAGGGAAATGAAAATAAGTTACTAATCCGTAAGAAATCCAATGTGAAATTCAGTATAAAATAAGAATGTTATTCCTTATCTTCTTTTTGGAGTGCATTTAATTTGAAATTTAAAAATTAGTAACATGTAGATTTCTATCAACTTGGCAATCAGTAGAAAATTCGAGATTTATTCAAACATCGAGTCACATCTGAGTTATGAATAGTCGGCATTCTTCTTGTTAAGGGAAGACTAGGGTATCAACTAACTTTCTTTATTCACCTGAATAATTTCAAAAGTTCTTTTGTAAATTGACAAGCTACAAGCGCTGGTGCCTCCAAAATGAAGTGCACTTCACGTATGACAAAATATTAAACTCATACCAACAATGAGAGATGCAGTGCCAGAGATCAACAACAAAATAAGACTCCTAATCTGTCTGCCATGATACAGCGAGAGCAGCTCAACTGATACAGAACTAAAGTCTAGTAACATTATTTCAAGTCCAAGGCCAGAGGGTATACTGTTATCCTGGAGCATGACCTAAATAGACACCACCCCACAACACCTCAGGGAGTGACACAATATAAGAGTGCCAGCCTCGTGATAAGCAGACAGCACAACGCAAAGTTCACCTTGTCGGAGTGGGGTGTAGTGATCAGGTCACCCTCACTGGCCGGGAAGAGCGTGAGGGCGAGAGCAGTGACCACGTCACAAGACAGCAACACGGGCAGGAACTCTTCGTTGTGCAGGTGCAGGAACTGCACGAACTCCAGCAAGGTTTGGGGGTACGCGTGCAACCATGCCGGCGGGCAAAACCTGCAGCAATTAAAATTTTCTGAGAGACTAGCTACTAAACACGTAGTTAATATCAACTGAACACAATGTCATCGAAAGTTTACGAAGGAATACTTAACAGACGCACTCTTAGAAAGTACGTACCTTGCAATTAGCAAAGTTACGTACAAAGTTACTCGGACAAATTTGGTCGTTTTTTGAGCAAGATAAGCTGCCTTGGAAACTTGCTGAATCAGTTTAAGCCAGCAATATTAAGATCTATGTTTACTTGGTTCATAAAATTCGATACTTAGTGGCGGCACAGATACATACATTTCCGCTGCATCAATTGTCTGTCATTGACTGCTAATAAAAAATCAAAATAAGGAAATAAAAAAAACGAGGCCATGATGCCGACGACCCTTACAACATTAGCACAAAGTATGAGAGGGAATCAGGAAAGCAAGCAAGTTGATATTTTATATTTTCACTAATGCGTTGAAAATTTCTCGACCGGTTTGAGCTTTTGCATAGGACTGCGACAAATTTTGAAGGACTTTAATAGCTTAAGATCTTACTGAAATTTTTCGAGCAACTGATACGTTCAGCAGAAAAATAAAAGACTACAAATTGGACACAAAACATTTTAAATTGAGATAACAGATATTTTTCCATCACAGTAATTTTATGAAGGATGATAAAAAAATTATAAGTTCTTTATACAACTACCTGTATTATATTGTAATTGAAGAGGCATAAATATGACCCACACACTCGTACATTCTTCTTCAGCTGTACACCCATGTAGGTCTTCAAGAAACTTGTGATTGATATTCACCGGTAGCATGTAGAAAATATTTAGAGAGGCAATCCAATAAAAATAAAAATTCACACATTTCTCATTCATTAAGTTCAACAAAATAACAGTTAGGAGATATTTGTCCTCTCACCCTTTTCATTTATCTATCAATTTTGCACCTCTTTTGGAGAATGTTTAGATGTGTTTCCTTCCGCCTCAATCTCGCCTAACACTAGCAGCTTCACCAATTGAACGTTACTTCATGTCAATTTGGTTGCAGCCACCAGAACTCTAATGAGTGGAGAGAATGGAAGGAAAGATGGGTGGAGGAAGCTACGTGTGAGACACGGTTGAGGATGTGGAGGCCTCACCCTGGGGAGATGACGGTACGGATCATGGTCAGCACGGTGATGAGGGCCTCTGGACAGAGGCAAGCTCTTCCGCTGATGTTGCCGGAGCCCCCAGTCACAGCGCTGCCAAACACGTACGTCCAGATGCTCGACAGTTCCAGCTGTTGTTCGACAAAACAAAGCTCAGGCGTACAGGATAAAAGAACTGTTTATGGCGACCTACAAGTATAACAATTCGAGACACTCCAAGTAACGAAATCTTTTGATACATCATTAAAATGCCATAACTGATTTTTGGTTATTTAGACAAACTTTAAAACTTTCTTAACCTTGCCATAGTAAAGCAGCCTACCATACAAAAATTGAAATGAATTGTACGATCAACATATACGAGCATAACTTCTGAAAGCTAACGCCTGAATAAAAACTAGTTACATAATACAATTGAAAATTAACTTTAGTTGACCATTCAGCATTTCAAACATTGAAAGAAAGATACAGTTAATGTACTTGACTCAAAGATATAAAGAATCGAGGATCTCTAAGTCTCTAAGATGCGAGTATTATTTGCTAATAAATAAATTCTCTCATCAATATTGAACTAATTTAAATAAATCAGCCAGACTAGGCCAAATCTACAGTGCGCCTTAAAGCTCAAACCCCTAATTATGATCACAACAGATTAAGCGTAACTATTACAAGTAACAACCGGCCACATGAGAATAGGATATAATTCGCCACTGATTTCGACTATAGACTTTTCTTAAGCTCTCTTCAATGGTAGAAGCAACTACGATTAACACAATCTTAGTTCGAGTACTCCAGGTGGTACCTTCGAAGTGAAATTAATGTTGAATTCAATCATCATGGTTGAGAACTGTAGACAAATTTGCATATGGACATGGCCGACCGACCTGAGATGTACACCTTTGAGAACGAAGAAGCTTGTTCACGAGTTCTAATGTAGTAGTACCAACCGGAATGCTTTGAGTCGCCTAATAAAAAAGTAGGAAGATAAGCGTAACACGCAGGTGTATAGAATGGATGATGAGCGCAGGTAAGGGTTATTCTTGTGCTACCGACTGCCTTCTGCGTACGTCGCTTGTGCGCTCGCCCGTTTTGCGTGTTCTGCATTTTGAAACTATTCGCCCCAAGCAGCGTTGTGACAATATTGTTACAGAGGTTTTAAACTTGCATCAATTTTAAACGTCTTTAAAAATTAAATATTGTATTTTAAATTAACTATGAAGTAAATCCTATGAAAACCACTTGTGTTTTAAAATGCCATTCGACTCATGAAATTACTGTAGTAGTAACGAAGACTTAGAAAAGCACTAGTAGACCTCACACTTAAATGCCCTTCGGCAGTTTTATGGCCTGGATCCTGATGAACCTTCATTTAAATTACACTGCATAATGCAGTTTAGTTTCAAAGAGTATCGGCCACATCTTCACATGGTCAATCACATTTGTGATACTTGAGCTGCAGCTCTGCCACCTTCAGTCGGTCTAGGCGCCCGAACAATCTACAATAACTCCATCAACCATTATTGCAGGAAAAACAATTCATTTTCTTTCAATTTTTTATTTTACATTATAATAATACATATTAAGTTCCTTTCATGTATCACTTGCATTTTCATTTTTTATGATTACAAAAATACCCTTTTCGGTGAAGACGTGTATACGCGTCAAGCCCTAAAAGTCACATTTGAACACGTATACACACGCCTGTGCCGGCTAACCATATCAATCCGATTTTTGCTCATCCAAGTTTTAGTGATAATGGTATCATTAGTCCATAAATAAGATATATTTTCTTAATCATGCATATATTGATCATACAAATATATCTCTAATTGCTGGGACAAATCTATCCCATTAGCATCGCAATGGTTAAGAGGTCCTGAAGCTCGTGAGATATTACCTTGGCAGCGGTGGGTGCAGTCTTTACAGGCTGCCCCAGCATGAGGGCGACGAGCAGATAGTAGGCAGGCGCCACCTTCACGTGGTTGGTCATGTTGCTCGTGAGCGTCTGGAAGCCTGCAACACAACACACCTCCTCGCGCACTTCCCCGAAGGCGCCACCTCCACCTCGACCTCCTACTGAGTAACCTGTACACGACATCTATTTTAGCGCGCAAAGCTCAATACAAATAAAAAATAAACGTGTTAATTTAATTTAGATATCAACTTTTTGATTTGGTCGTAGGTTTTGCGGTGTATACGTTTTTCGTCGACTTTGTATTAACTATGAAATAAAGTTATAGTCACACAAAGAAATAATTAAGAAGTTTCTTTTCTCCCCTTGGAATCCAGTACACAACTCAGGTAAGTCAATTAAGGTAAGGAATTATTATGCAGATTAAATGTTTCCGTAAATTAGACAGCTCAATTAGTTTATGATGTCTTTCATTTTGTATGGTAAAGTTAAGTTATTTCTAATATATCATCATTTATTGACAGCAGGAGAACCTTATGAGGCAAAGAACATATTGAGGATCTTTTAAAAGCAAGGTTCTTACCTAAAGCGAATTTGGAGTCAAGTCGTGCCTCAGGATCGGAATGCCGACCTAAATACTCGTATATGACCCTACTTCTAACATAGAGTAAAAACATGGCAGCGTCCGTAATTCATTTTAAGCGCCAAGGTTCATGGTACAATTGGCGAACTATGTAAATCTTTCAAGACAAGGTATATTGCAATGAACAAGACTTGTTTTTCAGATAACAATCACGCAATCGAAGAAAATTTCCTTAAAATGATGTCTCACCGAGCACGAGTCCTTGTCTGTTGGAGATGACTTGCTGAACGCTGGCCAGCCAGCCGCCGTTGGAGGAGGCCTCTCTGAAGCGCTGCAACACGGATGCGTTGCTGAGGAGCGCAACGAGCATGCGCAGCGCGAACAGAACTGTGCTCGGATGCAGGTTGGGACCCGTCAGCACCACCACCCAGTCCAGACCCAGCACTCGCACCAGCTCCTCGCAAAAACTGGGCCACATAACGAGATTAATGCAGTCTAGATCTAGAACGTGCTTTATAGCATGAATAAAACACCCCAAGCATCTTGCGGTCAAGTTAATGTCAGGATTTTACATCCCTGCCAGTTGCAACAGAGGAAAAGTAGCAAGATACAAGAATAGCAATACATCATTAAAAGTAAAAATGGTAATTCATTCCGCAACACTGAGGCGAAAATTCATCAATTGTCGACATCAACTGGAGAGATTAGGAAACGCAGTCTGGTACGTATGTCGAAGAGAATCATTATTGAACAGAATGACATTGTATAATTTTTTCCCAAAATCATGAGTAAAAATACATGACATCGTACTTTCATGTTGACTTGTGTGTAAAATGCACAAGTCTAAAACCTAGGACTAGTTACAAACCTACATATTACTTCGATGGAGAACATGATAACCATCTCAAGTAAAAATTTCTGTATTTAACGGATAATACTGGTTTCCCTGATATATAGAGAAAACCATGTTCCTCATCAACGAACATGCGTCGCATTGTGCAAGGCAAAATACTCTCAGGGATTTAATATCAGAAACACGGATTTAATATCAGAAACAGGTATTTAATAACATTACCGGCCATTATGGAATACGTTTGCCCAGCTAGGCAGCAATCAATACAAGCTTTTCGACGCGGCAATTTTGGGTCACATACATGGGCTCATACGACCCATGAAGCTTGAAGTAGACCCTTGTGAAGCTCTATAATAGTACAAATACATAACTACTGACTATAACTGTGCCTCACCCGAGATGAATGGTGTTTTTATTCGAGTTGTACAATAAAGTGTGAAGGATCTCGAGGCACTTGTTCCTGAGGGCGATAGCTCGAGGGGAGCCAGAGACGGGGGAGCAGCTGCCGTTGGAGCTCATGGAGATGCTGGGTGCTGGTGTACCCGAGGACGAGGCCGGCCCCAGCTTAGGAACCGTCGCCCTGCCTTGCTCTTCCCCCTCCATGTCTTGAGGAGGAGCAGCAGGGCGGCTGGAGGCCGAGGCGATGAGGGAGGCTGTGTCCACCTCAATGTCCTTCTCGCTGCTGGTCGCAGGAGGCAACGTCGCCACAATGAACTGACCATAGCTGGAGACCCAGAATATTACACGATATGAATTAGTATGATATCCTGTTACCTATTATGTGTCAAAGCATGTTCTTAGAGAAAAATGGTGACTTTGTGGCATGGTAATGTAATAGTTCCTAATTAGTATACGGTTTGAAAATGCTGCCTTAACTCTTTCTATCCTACTGGGACATATATGTCCCAACAGAGAGCAAAAGCCGGATCGAAAGGGTTAAGGTTGATACAACAACTTAGACGCTAAACAATGTTAACTTGGGAAATCAAGCCTATATAGACTATAATAGAATATGGCAACAGGAACGAGCCGTTTGGTCAACTCTTGGGTAGCTACCCAAATCCCATGCCGTCTGAAGTCAATGCAGCAATCACACCCATATACTCTAGTCACGCTCAGACATTGCAGTCCCGTAAAAGCATCTCAATTACGCACAAACATTTTAGTCATGCACACGCACCGCAATTAGACAAATGCGCCCAGAAGTTAAAAATGATATACAGGGAGGTTATTTACCCAACATTTGTCAAGATGATTTTTTATGCGTTTACAGTGCCAGCAGAAACGATATTTTCGGACAGCTAGTTCCCGGTTTGGGCCATTTTAACTCGTAAGAATTTTAGAGCCTAAAATGTCTTGAAGTTTCTTATGATTAGTTCGTGACTTTTTTCTGGTTTGTACGTTATCGTTTCTCCCAAAAGCCTTTCCAGGGTTACATCGTTAAAGATAGTTATAGCTCTCAACGGGTTGTCCTCGCAGTCTTCTTTCTTCTAGGCAGACGAGTTCAAGCTGCTAAAGATACTTTTTGTAACCGAGATAGTGGAGTGCAGAAATCATTTTCTGTGCTTTACGCTGAATTTTTTCCATGTTATTAACGTCTTATCGAAGAGTAGGAGACCAGACTTACACTGTATATTCCAAATGTGGCCGGACTAGCGTTTTAGAGGGCGGTAATGTGTTCTTCGACGTGTATTCAAAGTTTCTTACAATGACACCTAGGATCCTGCTCGTATTTCTGAAGCTTTTTCCTACTCATTTGCAATGCCTGAGATTTTCAGTAATAATGATACAAGGAGCTCTGTTACTGTACTACTTCAATAGGTGTCATTCATCGTGTTTTGGAAATGCCGGTGATTAGCAACAACGTGCGTTAATGAACATTTATCAATGTTGAAGTTCATTCATAAGGTTTCGACCCATTATAGTTGACGATTGAATAGTTACTCTGTCGTTTTCAGTGAACGCTCTGTAACCTACTTTCGTGTTTCCGGGGAATTTGTTGATTTTTACTGATGATTCCGACGCCGAAGTAGTTGGTGTAGAATGTAGATGATGATGAGCAGGCCTAAAACGCTCCCTTGAAGGGTTCCTGATGTTACGAACGTCAAATCACTGGTTTGATCATGAATCATCACTCGCTAAATGCGACCAGAGAGCCAGTTTCGTACCCATCGTCAGTCAGTAGCCGCCTTGTATTCCATACGCTTCCACTTTGATCATTAGCGTTTAGTGGGAACTTTATCGAAGGTTTTTTGAAAGACGAGGTATACAAGGTCTCCGGCTTTCCTACAATCGTGTATGCGGTTGACTTCTTACAAAAAGTCACGAAGGTTTGTCAGACAGCTAAGTTTTTCCCTGAATCTGTGGTGGGTGTCACTTATCAGGTTTTGGACTAGGAGGTGCCTTGTTATACAGACTGAGTAATCTTTATATTGTTTTTCTATCGACAGATGTTAAACTGATTGGACGATTGTTATTGGTGTGCTTATTTGTTCCATTTTTAATAATAGGAATGACATTTAACAAATTTGAAACGTAAACACCAACCAACCAAATGCTAAGCAGTATTTTAGAATTGCTTTAAGATAAATTTCACGAATACATATGTTCGATTTACAGGAATGTTTCTAAACAATTATCATCAGGAATTAGCATAAACATAAGCAAGTTAGAGAATGCACGCTGAGGAATACCCCACAAATGAAGACTAAAAATTCTACCACAAAATACCCCGCATAGCCTGCCAAACTCAACTTACAACGAGGCAACAGAATATACAAAGTGATCAAATTACAACAATTTGGGAATGTTAATTGTTTTCTCTTCTACGCTATGATTAAAATTTGAGCTCATTTTAGCTACGGTCAGACGTGACTGTATCTGGGACTGATTGTTACTCTCCAACAAAGATCTTCTGCTGGTCTCGAGCTACCCCAAGAGACAGAGCATGACGAGGTGGACGTCATGTGCTAGTAGGCAGTTATCTATATACTACGAAACCTGAGAGCAAGACGCACCTGAGGAGATCTTCCTGCCGAGGGTTGACGGCGAGCAAGACAGTCATGAGTGAATAGAGGAGAGGAGAGGAGACGGGGCCGTGGCTGTACATCCCTCCCGAGGGAGAAGAGTTAAGGGGGAGAGCTGGCGAGGGAGGGGCAGGTAGAGGGCAGTCGCGACTGCTCAAGTAGTCGTAGAAGAGCAGCAAGAACCGTGGTACCAGCCCCACTGACCTGGACAGACCGTAGAGACAATATCAGTAAGCCTGCGGCAGGTTGTGTGCCCGCAAGCAATTTGAGCACTATAACCACACCTCCTTGATAGCAGCTCAAAAATATGTTATGTTCACGAGAAACGCTGAGTCTCCAAGTTACGTAGAAGAGAAATTCCCTTCACTGCGTTCATTCTTAAAACTGCGCCATCGTACCACACTTTAGAAATATCTCATAACTTACATTTTCAACTGTTACTTTTTGTGCTGAAGTATGAGGGTCATAACAAACAGTGGAATTACGAAACTCTCATGCGAAGTTTTTCAAGTAGTTATACTAAAACTAAAAGTGTACACAACATGCACCAGGTCCACACGACGTTCACAGGGTATACAAACTATGCACAGAATGCATATAACACTCAAGCCAGTGTGGGACAGTACTGACCGCATGATCTTGAGGTTGCTGTAGCGGTCGGGTGACTCCTTGGCAAGCTCGAGGAGGTACTCCAGCAAGGACTTCCACAGGTCACCGGGAGCACGACACCACAACTGTAATCATTACAATAACATAGTACGTGTTATTTCGTAGAAATTAGTGAAGACCAACCATTGCAACGTAATTGCAAGTGAAGAAAATTACTAACATAGATACAGGTATAGAAAGATCATTGTTATAACAATTATACCACGGTAAAAATAGTTGATGTATCATAATAACTACCGCGTTATGATACCTTACTTAGCCCAGATTCCACCAAAACTACACCAATTTCCAAGAACACTTCTAACGAGCTAGAAATACAACATGAAACAAGCCCGATAACTGAAAACACTGAAAAGTCTTTAGAACAAAATTCATTCTTTCCGAAACGTCATTATCAAATCATGAATCAACAAAGGCATGAGTGACCACAGTGGGAAACTTCCTACAATAGTCAGCGGCTGAACAATAACACAATAGTCGGCTACTGAACAATAACAGAATAGTTGGCCACTAAGCAATAATAATAAAATAGTTGACCACTAAACAGAAACATAAAAGTTTACCTCTACACGAAATCACAACAGTGGGACACCGAACAATAAAAAGACAATAGTCGGCCTCTAAACATAACAGAATAGTCAGTCACCAACCAATAACGGAATAGTCGGCGACGAACTAATAACAGAATAGTTTGTCACTGAAGCTATCTTTTCCCAGAGCAATTTTCCCGAAACTGCATAATTAGTGATAATTTATCCAAGTTAAGCTGCCATGTGCGACTTCGCAATAGAAATCAAAGAAGAATTCGTGTAACATTTCAACTCCTCTTCGAATTTTGATCTTCCCAATGTGAACTACAAGACAGTGTCCTGGGCTTTTGTGGCAGCAGGCACGTCCCTGCACGCTAGGCACAGCAGGGACAGCAACGGCCGAGGCGTGAGTTGCTCACCTCGAGATCGAGGACGATGTCGGTGAAGGCGTGCACGTTAGGGATGGCTGGGGAGGAAGGCACGAGCTTGTGGGTGCTGTAGGACTCACCGGCCGTCACCAGCCCCAAGCACAAGTGCAGGATGTGGCTGTTGAGCAAGTGTAGCTTGCGGTGCAGTAACTGTCCCAGTATCTGGTACCCACTCGACCGACTCATGTTCACCTGGGCTGTACATACGACAGTCGTAACCTACGTTAATACATCACAACTACAACACTCAATTTTCACCCGAATCAATGTTTATTGAACGATCGAGTTAAAAATCCATAACTTGAAGTATGGATACTTGAACATGACCTTATATTTTCTAGATTCAAAATAATAAAAGAAGATACATCGGCATCATTTTCCCATAACTAGACTAAAAATTAGTATTCTAAATAGGTTGTAATAATTTTCCGCAAATAAATCAGAGTGCACTAATAAGAATAACTAGGATGTAGGCCTTATAGAAAAAATAACTGCAGAGACACTGAACTCACCACTCTTGTTGGACCTGACCACGCATGAGAGCGCCTTTACAGCAGCGTACAGCGTCTCCACATCGCTAGCCATGGCCACCAGACCTGCAATGAACGATACTTATACACAGACACATAGCCATGCATAAAATGCATTAAAGACATGAACTCTTACCTCACTAGTATACATATAAGAAACAAAGGTTATCCACATGTACATGAGGAAGCTGACCAAGCATGACGGAGGTGCCGCCAAGCGTCTGGATGACGGAGGCCACAGGGCGGGGGCAGAACACCCGCACCCCCAGGTAACCGATGACTACGCCACCTGTGCACGCAGACACAAAACATGTTACCGCCAGGACTTAGCTATCAAGGTAATTAAGAGAAACACCCACTATACTACATCAATATTTTAGTAAGGGCATAAATAATTCCCTTAGTCTGGGTTGACCAATAGTTGAACAACATACATGAATGCTTTTCTCTTTAAAATACATGCATGTGAGGGGATTAGAAGCTAAATAAAATGCAAGAAGCCTGTAGGACGAGCCGATCTGGTACAGTTATGAACATTAGTTGTGCTAGTTTTGACACCAACACTTAGTGTGCAAGCAACTAGTGTACTTCGTTAGACTCGATATTAAAACAGTGATTAATGCATTAAAAAGGAATTCAAGGAATTAGACTATTCATAGGAATTCAAGGAATTAGGAATTCAGTTTTCCGTCAAGGTTATGCGGTCCTATAAAAAAATAAGAGATTGAGAAAAACGATGAGGAAAATAAGAAATCAACATGAAATGGGCAGAAAACATTCCGGCATGGGCGGAAAACTTAGAGAACATCCCTATCCTAAAAGAAGAAATGATGGGGTAAAACAAACTTGCATAAGTCTAGTGAGAAAGTAGGAAGCTGCAGTGAACGCAAAGGAGACATACCCATGGTGCGGGCAGGTCCAGTGAGATGCCCTGCGCTGTTGTGCACTACCCTGATGGGCGTGGCGTTCTCGTGCGATGACATTCCAAGCTGTGGTAGACACTTGAGATCAGTTCTCGACGGCATTGTCCATACATTGCAGTAGTGTTCAGTAAGAAATTCATGTACAACTCAGAAGTATTCATAAAAAAATTAATATACGAACGCTGTAACGAAAACAAAAGTCGAGACAGTTAAGAAGCTATTTCAGTTAAAATGAATACAAGGTAAGTAGGATCATCAGAAACCCTGTGATATTCTTTGAAATGCAGCGCCAGAGATTCATTTGCTCTTTCCTCTGAATCACTAAGTCGCACCTATTGGGCAACATAAAAATCTACAACTTTCTTGGTGCTTAACGATCAAGAGCGATAATCTGAGATATACGTCAAGAACTTTTTACGAATATGGACTATGAGACATAAATACTTCTCAAGCCAAATCACTCGGTAATCAGTGAAAGGAATATGTTGTACTCGCAGTGGCGGTTGAAATTGTTAGGTGAATCTTGCTGAATTCTAAAACGTATTATATTGACACAAGAATACAGTAAACTTCATTTAAAATATTTGCAAAGAAACATAAAATACGTTGGAGACTCGTTGAAATAGAGCAGCTCTGCCGTGTTCAGTTAACTTAGATAGCAACGACTCGAGATGCATCGTCGTGCTTAATATTGTATTCATTCTACTAATTGCAGCATACTTTGTACTACATATTCACCCGTGGTTGTAACATTTGACATCAAAGTGACAGTGATGGTATTACGTTATTTCACTTTGGCAAGTACGATAAAATATTCTACGAACCAAAATAAAAAATTGTAATAAATTATATATTTGGTTCATAGAATTTCGATTGCTGTATATCTAACTTCTATCTCTCAATAACGTCAACCTGCAAAAGATTACAAAATGATTGACCTTCAACGTTAGACCACGCTGATCACTTTCAAGCAGGAGATCATGAGTGACGTAGTAGACGCTCGAGTCTAGCTAGTCGCGCAAATTTGTTTCCCGATATTTCAGTGATATGCGAGTCGAAATGAGCAAAACAACTAAGTAAAATATTGTAGCTGTAATAAAGGTGAATTAATTGAATTCCAAAGAAGCAAGGCGCCAGTATTTCCTCAAATGAGCTAGTGGTAGGGCGCGCATAACTTTTTAGTCTATGAAGTATTGTGGACTGAATGATGTTTCTAGGTATCCAGAACACAGCATGGCATACAACATCGTACGAGCACGGTACACATGAGTCACCAATACTCGGAAAAAATTACTCATTCACTGGGTACAAATTTAGTAAATTTACCATTGATTGAGAGCAAAAATAAAATATTTGGAAGCATTAATTCTACCATCGATGGATAATAATAGTGCTCCCCATCATTCCATGGCATCCACTGGAAGACTAAAAGGCAATTTAAATGCAATTCAGTCACTAAATGTGTTCAACTCCGCTAATTCTGAAAGATTAAATTAAGACAAATTGGTATAGCTGTTGATGATCCTCAAAAATCATGTCAAGGTAAATAAATTCAAAACGAGCTATTGTTGAAAAATTGAAGAATTTTTAACGAATGTCAATTTGAATTTCCCAAACTTAGGAATAATTGCAACGTCCAATTCAATACAGCCTCAACTAAATAACTTTTTCTTTTTTCTTAAATTTTGTTCTAGAACCAGCTCATGCTGACGAGAATTTCAAACTTAGTGTTGGTCTAACCTGTTTGGCGATGGCTTTACTGTCCACCTTGGAGTAGAACTTGCGTATTTTACTGAGGGTGAAATGAGAGAGCGCGGCGGCGTTGAGGCCGAACATGACCTTCTCCTCCAGCACGATCGGGGGCCCCGCCTCGCACCCTGGTGAGGGGGCACGAGAGATCAACATGCATCAGCATCTTCAGAAACAAATGCAACTAACGCCCACTACCTTCTTCGATGTTGAGCGGCGAGTATTTAAGTGCACTATTATGTTGTTAAATTACATCCTTTTGATTCGTTTTTTTAGAAATTCTTCACTGAACTTCGACGAAAATAGATAAATGAAAATCGTCATCATAAATCAAGATACCTATGAGCAAAGAACCGAGCTATACAGCATTTAATCAGGGCAAGTCATAAATAAGCTATTTCTGTATAAGTAGTAGTTCACTTATCTCCTTGAAAAATGGAAAAAACGTAATGGGCGTTCTCAAAAGCGAGACTTTCTTGTGACATAAATGAAGGTTGCAGGCAACACATCATCTAACATCGAGCAACACGCTGCACACTATAGGACTCAGTAGCAGCGGGTAAGCACGACTGACCAGGCAGCTGGGGCGCCTGCAGGCTGCCGGTGTAGTTGGGGCCCAGCTGGTGCAGTAGTCCCACAGAGGTCTGTGACAACACATCCTCCAACAGGTGGCACACGCCCTGACGCCACACCAACCTGATAGAAGACCAACTAACACTTCAGTAGAGAACTAACTGGTACTACAAAATAAGTTACGTTTCATAAAAGGCAATAGAGTTTGGTGAGAATAAAATTTAGACAAATTGAATTCAGGTAAAAATGCAATTGAATGAAGCAACATATTTAAAAATTTTAGCTTGGAGTCGATCACTATGCAATCAAGTTGCTAATTATCGAAGACTAGCCGCAATCTCCAGGACCCAGCACCACAATTGAGTAGAAATCAAGGTTCATTTTTATATAATGAAAGTACAGATTCACCTTTTACTAAAAGTCAGCGGGAGATCTGAAGACCAATATGCAACTAACTGAATTTCCTCTTAAGCATTCGAGGTTCATTGGACGCCATAATTTTCCATATCAAAATATTGAATTTCACAATATTTAGAAAACCGAGTGCATATATTGGTTTCCTTTCATATTTGTTTTGTTTTTCATTTTTATAAAAATGTCCTTAGTATAATTCATTTTCACTGTAGACTATGATTTCCTTTTTAGGCAGAGTTAGTCGATTATGCGCAGTTAGTTCAAACAGAAAATCATCTGTCTGGCTCTATCTCTTCCCACACATTCCTCCACTGAAAAGAGCGAGAACAGCCGTACCGATCACAGCTACGAACCAACAATCACTCTGGTCTTTATTAAAAAGACCTCATCATGTCACTGAGTTCAAACCCAGCGTGCCTTTATACACGCTGCAAATGAAAGAAACGGGATGCATTTCTCTATCTCACGCGTACTTAGCTTTCAGAGTGAACATACGACACTCCTTCAAAAATATTCCCACCGTTCAATGTGTTTAATTGGTATGTTCTGCAAGTTGTATAGCATCGTAAAATGTATTGCTTTATGGATCCAGGCATGAATTCGTTCGATATTAGCTTCATTATCAGCTTCATAATGGAGAGAGAGATACAGTGATCAGTGTGTAATAATAAATTAATATTTTCCATATTAAACACTAATTATTCTATACATATATTAACAAGAGAAGAATAATTACTGGAAAGAAAAATAAATACAGGAAAACCCTCTTCTTAGTTATAAAGAAAAGAATAGCTCTTCAATCTTATATTGAAAAATCTGAGATAAATACCTCACCTTCAGAAATTTCCGCCGAAATGAGCGCAACTGTTATAATGACTGAAAATTAGCAAGTTAAATTTAGGTAAATTAAAAATTAATTCGTCAAAAATGCGCTGTATTTAGTTACGATCTCTAAGCTCACCCAGAATTTGCGCATCTTTTTTTGATATATTTTCGCCGATATTTTATTTTAGTGATCGCTTGCAATCGATATATTTTCAATCTAAATGATAAACACTAAATGGGCGACCATCCTGCTGATGTATGTGCTGCTAAGCTTTCCCATACTTACTGTAATCAAAAAAGCAGATACACACGAGGTGAGGACTGATTTAATTGGCATATAATCCTTAATATACTTTTCCATGGCTAGGTCCCGAGCGACACTGACGATCGCTTGTCCTTCCTCCTGCTTTAGCGAGTACCCACTCATCGTTTACTCAACCCAAAGTGCAATACGGAACTTGAGTCTTTGTTTCGACCAGTGAAAGTGTTTTGTTGTTGATTTATTTATAACAATGTTGCTATTTCGAAGACATCGCCTCTTAAAGAGTTTCAGTTTAATATGTGTACTTTGGTGCTTTTCAGCAAAAAAAATGTTCTAAAAATGTTTGTCGCCACCATTGTCCCTAAATACTAGGATTTAAATTTTTTACCATTCTTCTCTACTTTAAACTTATGCTCAAATGATATCAGCCCACGCTACCAATTCAACATTATTACTGGATTACGTTTTACATCGATTATTAAACTGATTGAAGTTCGCTTTACAGTGGAAAAAGACGTGTTTCCAAAAATAATTAGTAGCTCCCTAAACAACCCACTGGAAGCCCCATTAAACCTACTTCAATTATTTAAGTTAGTATTTTCTGCGCGTGTAGATTTTCACACCAATTATTCATTTTCCCTCTCTGATCATCCGAATATTTGATGTCAACAAACGACAATCAACACACAGAACAAACATAAGGAACTCGTAAACTCTAGGAATTCGCATTGTTGCGCTCGTTATCATTTTTTCATAACATTTGAGGTGCAAGTCGTCCCAGAACACACGGAAAAGCGCGGGCGCTCGGACCTGGAGAGCCGGCGGTAGCAGGGCGCGGAGCCGATGTAGCCGTACACGCTCGACGACACGTTGAGGTTGGCAGTGAGCCCACCTGGTGTCTGCGAGATATACTGCAGCTGCAACACAATGGAAGGCCACGACTTCACTTTTAGTTGCTCTTTAGTATCCTATAACGCATAATAGAGTTCATCAAATTAATAGTAAAAATTATGAACTTGATTTGAAACTTCAACGTAAGAAGCCACTACTGCCTATGGCGTCTTTCTATGACGTACCGCAATACAGTAACGAATGAATTAAAGATTGCACGTCTTAATCTTAAAACAATTATCGTCATTTCCATTAGAAGGGCTAAAAGACAACTAACTGTACACTAATTGCAGAAGCTTGATAATAGATAGCAAGGCTTACGTGCACGTCCAATTAAATTTCGCGCACTTCACATAAGCTTATAACGGTCTATCTCTCAGCAAATTCGTGAGAGTAGAGTTACAAGAAAGAACACTGATCCTCATGCAGAGTACGGTCATCTTGTTATTATGAAAGGAGTTGATGGAGAACTGTCGCGTTATCTCCCAGTGCGCACGTACGGTTTCCCCGTTTACACAGAGGTTGAGCGTGGAAGAAAGTATTTACTCAGAGGGTGCGCACATTCTTCCCTACTACGTACACCGCGAGGGCGAAAGAAAGCACTCACCCTCTGGGTGTGCACAGTCTTTCCGTCTACGTAGACGGTGAGAGTGGAGGTCTTGAGCACAGCCCTGCTGTTGATGGTGATCACGAGATGGTGCCAGTGACCCTCAGTGAGCAAGTCAGGGCACCAGACGCGACAGCCGGAATCGCTGGTGATGGGAGGCTCCAGTTCTTGCACCACTGAATAACACAAGACACAGTCACGACATGGAGCAGAAGGTCAACAAAGCCAGATCGTGATCCACTCACAAAATTCCGATGGTGTTATAAGAGTGTCATATTTAGCGCTTCACTTTTCAAAGAATTCAACTATCAGCGTATCATATTCAGTTACTAGCAGAAAATACCAAACATAAATCAGTAATAACTCTGAAGTATGTGAATTGCAACTAAATATCACAAATTATAATTAGTCAAAACACAGAATAAGTTCTTAGTTACTTTGACCGTGCGGAGGGAGAGGTGTCTCCTGTGTGGAGACAATAAGTGCCTTATCCCTGGCAGAGAGGCACACCAGCAAGCAGAGGAGCTGGGCGCCAGGTCCTGGCACAGTGCGCACCACGGTCAGCAGACGCACACAGTGAGGGTCGGAACGGGGGTCGCTGTAGCGCTCCACAGTAAACCAGGTGCTGTAGCTCAGGCCGGACTGTGGTGGGAATGGCCGGTCGCCTGCAAGAACTATACTGATTATATGGAAATAAAATATTCCTGAGTATTCACGCTACATATTTAGCTTCTCGTCAGAATCACTAAACATGGTGTAACGCGCTACGTTTAAAAACGACGTTACGACTAGCAGCAGCAGATTTGATCACTTTTGAAGCGTTAAATTACCGTTTCAATGCTCTACATTCCTTCCTGGCTGAGATGAACAACCACTTAAGAAAAAGAAGAACTCTTTAGAACGAGTGTTCACTCTTGACTTAATTTAAAAGTCGAGTCCGTGGGAGGTGGAGAGGAACAAAGTACAGCCACACACCCAACTACCGCACAGATCTCAAAGTAGTAGTTTCAAAAAAAAACATATGAACTTATCGGTAGAGGCAATTTCTGTGTCAAATATATCTTCGTTGTTCTTCCAAAGAAAACATTTAAAAGGCACCTAACATTTACAATAAAGTGGAAATTTGAAACTCGAGCTTGATCTGAGGCCAAGTTACAAAACTGAGACGCTGCGTTATTGATCCCAAAGTTCCCTGAAGCACAACGTTAGTAAGAGCACTTAGTGAAGAACGGTACTCGCAATTATTAGCGGAGTAATACAATAATATGTTGAGCACTCTGCCTTCAGAACACTGATCAGTGCACAGAAACACCAATTCAGAGGCATATTCCTCGGTCCAAAGTCAGAGGAGTTTGAGTTGGTCAACGTTAAGGTTACTAAGCCGATAATCTGAGAGGCAGTGTGATTATAAATAGAACGAACCAGGGCCTGGACAAAAAGCATAATGAATACCTTCCAGTAATAACAAATCATATATTATTGTCTCGCACTCAGCGAGGAAAATTCACACAAACACGTGTTCATTTTAAGATGAAGTTGGTCTAGTTGAGAACCCAACTCGAAAGGAAGCCGCCAGGACTGACCAGAGCCAATACCCCCGGTGACTGCCTGGTCGCTGGAAGGCCCCCCCAAAGCGCTGCCCACAGCAGCAGCAGCGGCTGTGCTCACGCTCCCAACACCTCCCGCGCTCGATGTTACAGAGTGAGGGGCCAGTGATGGCAGGAATAGGCACCCGAAGCCCTCAGCACTCATGTCGAACTCGACGAAAGGAGCCACTTGCTGCATCGGTGTAATGGCGCTCGACGATGGGCCTCTGAGGGTGGAAAACACACGATCATCAATTACAAGATCTTGACAACATAGGCAAAAAGTTCAAGGCGTTGTTGAGACCTGCGAGTTTAGCTCAAGAAACAAGTAGAGATGCAGTTAGTAAACAATGGATCGTGCACGGGGGCCTCCGAACAAAACAGAACAGATTTACTGAGTCTCATCCTTTATGGCTAAAATTCATCATCAGAACAGTGAAATGCATGGAGTAAACATTATGAGCGATGGGATGGTACGGAACTCGGTTAGAGCTTTTAAAGATGACCGTACGAATGTGCATGATGAGGAACGGAGTGGGCGACCATAAGTCATTACTGACGATTTAGAGCAGAAAGTTGATGAAAAGTAAGAGAGAACAGACGCTCTACGATTTCGACGTCATGTGATGAGTTTCCTAAAGTGTCAAAGTGTGCTTAAGTCGAGTTTTACACAACGTTTAAACTATCCAGTTATTTTCACGTTGGGTACCGAAAATACTGACTGGTGGCACATTTCTACGTAGATAGTATTCAAACGCTGGCTGTACGATAAGTACCTTAACACAGGGAGGGGCAGAAAGGATGCCCTATTAAAGAACTTTTATAACTTAAACTATTTGGGATAGAACATAAAACTTTACATCAAAACATATATTAGATTTATGAATTTTACTAAAAAAATAACATTTAACTGTGAAAAACAATCTCTGTTAAGTGACGCCCGTTTGCGCGACAGCACATTTCTAACCTTTTTTTAAAATTTTCTGTAACTTTCGTTAATGTGTCGCCATTAATTTACCCGATTTCCTCTTAGATGTTTCTCTCTAATTTAGCGATTGTGGTAGGTTTATTAATGAAAACTTTTCCCTTAAGGTATTCCCATAGATAAAAGTCGGGTATGGTTAGGTCCGGGGATCTAGGAGGCCAGTTAACATCGCCATGCCGAGAGATCAATTTTTGCGGAAACAAGCGATTTAAAAGAATTATTGTTTCTCTCGCGGTGTGACTCGTGGCGCCATCTTGTTGATACCAAATGTTTCTCAGATGTCTTGCTTTAAGTTCAGCTTCAAGGAAAGTACCGATTATATTTCGATATCTTTCTCCAGTGATGATCACAGCATTACCCATATCGTTTTCGAAAAAATATAGCCCAATGATTTCATCAGCCATCACACCACACCAGACAGTAACTTTCTGCAAATGCAAAGGCTTTTCAACAAATTGTTTAGGTTGTTCCTACACCCAGATACAACAATTTTGTTTGTTCACATATCGTGAAAGATGAAAATGGGTCTCGTCGTTCATTATTCAATTTTTAAGAACATCAGTGCATTTCTTAAGGTATTCAATATTTCACGTGAAAATTGCAACCTTGATGCATAGTCTGTACCATTTATTTGTTGGGTTAGTTGCAATTTGTAAGGAAATAATTTAAGATTTTTTTCCAAATTCTTCTCAGCGATGATCTACTGATGTTCAGTTGTGTTGAACGTTTCCTTGTCGAGACCGTGCCATCCACATGAAGACTCAGCGACACTATCAATGTTTATTTCATTTCGAATAGAGCGGTTTCGACCCGGTGGTTTATTGTTAGATAACGAACCAGTGCTTTCAAACGTTCTTATCCATCTTCTCAGTTTTGTCCGGTCAGCTTGAAGATCCATTCCAAAAGTAACTGCGAAAGCTCTCTGTGCTCTCACAAAAGACGATCCCTTTTCATAAAATTGCTGGACGAAAGCGATCCGTGTTTCTGCAGAATACAGTGCGAACAAATAGGGTATAATATCTTTGTACTGTTTAACCTATATGCGGTTGTGTCTCGACGCTACATAATTAAATGTTATTTATAAATAAAATTCATAAACCTAATAAATGTTTTGACAATAAGTTTTATGTTCTATCCCAAATAGTGTGAGTTATAAAAGTTCTTTACTGTGGTGTCCTTTCTGGATCACCCTGTATTAGTGTAAATAGGTAGATTGAAGTACAGGCTTTCATGTGAAAGTGAAATTACTCAAAAAAGTCTACTTGTTTTATTTTTATTTCAAAATGGTTCGTACTTTAAAAACACGCTTCGTAGTATCGCCTCTGTGCAAAACTGATAAGTCAGAGAAACTCACGATTTTGACCAAATATAAACACTGTTTTCTCTTGTACACGAACAGCAGCAGAATTAATGTGTAAACAGTAAAAAAATTAATTTTAGAAAGAAAAACATCTTCAAATTAAAAAAAACTGGGCTTCAGTAGCAGTAGATATTTTGTAAAATTACAAAGATATATATCGGAAGTTCGTAGTTTTGTATGTGAAGTGAGCAGCACGAGCCAAAAAATGCTAATACGATATGACTATTGCCTAACACATTGGCTACCAACCAATATGAGAGAGCAACAAACATTGTAAGTATAGGAAATATTAGAAATACAGTCATCGTCAACAATAAAAAAAATGCCCTTTCCCATTACGCCAAACTAAATAGAGATACTTGTGCATAATGGGATCATAATTGAATACTTACCTAAATCCTTACATACATATACACTGAACGTCAACTTATCAAACCGGATTTTAATAGTCTTGGGTTGTCTTGAACAAAAGAGGGTTCTAAAAGGAAATAATTATGGGGATGAAAAATTTTACACCAATTGACCTAAATTCAAACGAATAGCCAAAACAAATTTCACACTCGCAGAAATGAACCAGCTAATACTCGGCAGCTAACGCTCTACACACACAACTTCTTCGCTCCGATAAAGTAAACAGATGCAATAAAATAGAGAATATGATCGAAAAATGAGACAGTACCTAAACAACAACTAGTTCAAGTTTTGTTAGCGTAGCAAGTAGTGAGGTCAGCAAACGAACATGTGATGCAGACACACCCTACGACCCCACACAACTACTGGCACAAGAGAGGATGACGACCTGTTAGTGTGGCGAGGCGTGGTCATAGACACGATTGTCTTGATCCTTGAGAGAGGTACAGGACCACGGTGCGTGGCCTCGTCATTGCAGTTGAAGCTCTCGACACTACGACAGTTGAGCGGGTCTCCCAAACGCAAGAACGACCTGATCAAGGAGCAACATTATCAGCTCCACGGAACTTAGCCCATATCATAACTCCTGAACCAATGTTACACGTATAATAACTTGCTTCCTAAAATTATCAATTTTCTCATTGATATCAGAACGCAGCAAGTTCATTAAAACGGTATACACATAAGGATAAATGATGACCTGAGTTCAGGCGGTGTGATGCAGTGAGCTGCTAGTCGCTCGTAGATGTAATGTAAAAGTGGGTGCAGGGGATGGTGCTCCTCCAGCAGTACGACTGCACCCCACTCTCCCAGCACTCGACACAGCCCCCCCACGCACATGACTTGCTGGTTGCGCTCACTCCGCACCAACGACTGCAATAGAAAAAACATCACAGTGAATGTGAGGCGTCGCTCACTCCGCACCAGCGACTGTAACAAGACAACCGCACAGTGAATGTGAGGTGTCGCTTCTCTTACATTTCATTAGGCATGGACGAGTAACTCAACAACATACTCGAACAATGTATGTATCTGTTATAGATCAGTAACAGCAACTCAATAGTCATGGATATAAACACACTGCTAATTTTTTGTGTCATAAACTAATAAAAGTGAATTAGACAATGAAATTTTTAGAACTGTAATAAGAAAGAGACGTAACAATTGTTTTCACATACAAAACTACGAACAAGCAGCAGAAATAGTAAGAGCTTGCTAGCGTTTGAGAAAGTACTATCACTTTTAGCTCCTGAGAAATTATCATTTTATTAAATATCGCGGACATTATAACGATCTTGATGAGGTAAGGGAAATGAGCTTGCAACCGAGACGAGGCAGAGGAGGACGAAGACATGTAAACGTTAGAAGAATTGAAAAAATCGTCAATGAGAAATAAACACACAATTTACGTGACAGGAAGTGTACGTTCACAAAGGAATCTTAAATACGAAAACAGGCAACCAAGCCTAAATATCGAGCCTCAAGGTGAAGAAACCTAGAAAACAGATACAATACCTACATAGATTATTTGACAAAAAACAAAGGAAAAAAGTTAACGAGAACCAGGAAGTAAAAAAAACAAGAGATGAAGAATAAATAGTGAGAATGAGAGGATAATAATTCCAACGAAGCGAAGAAGAGCACAAGAACCTTGATGAGGTGAGCGGTGTAGAGCTGTAGAAGTGCAGAGAGGCGCAGGTGCTTGGGGTTGAGGAGGGAGGGCAGCAAGTAGAGGAGCGTGATGACCACACCGCTGTGCACGATCACCACTTCGTTGTTGACCACGCCCCCCAGGTTCAGGCCCCCCACACCGGGCCTCTTGGACGACTTGCTGCTCGGGATGCTGTTGGGGGATGAGGAGCGCTCCGACTCCTGAAACAGTTTTTAAAATCGTTCTAATATCGTCCAGCATTGAAGAGTTCTGTTGCTCCATTTCCCCGACCACTATGATTCCTGCAACAATTGTGTTCAATCTGTTCTAATAAATCCCAGCCATAAATGGCCTTGTTGCTCATCTCCTTGCAGAGCAAAACGGCTTACCCAACTACTTATAATATAGATTGGTTTAAATATGAACTTTTTTATTGAACAGTAAAATAAAACAATTTCAAAGAAGTAATGGCTACACAGCTAGAATTAAATTATGTATGTTTTACTTTTCATGATACTTACTCTTAAATATAAGGAAATTAAAGTATCATGCTACACCGATACACTGACCAAACGAGCAACACCTACCAGCATCAATATGTCGACTTTCATGCTAAAAATAGCATGCAGGAATTTAAGGCTAAAAGCGTAATTTTGAGAGCTTGACCATCGTCATGAAAAAGAACAACTTCAAAACCAAATTAGCAACGTTCATTGCTCGAAGGTAAAACCCCGGTATAAATCATTAACTCCATGAATTTTAAAATTTTTAAATCTTAATACAGAAGTTTTGAGGTCGTAGAACCCAGAAGCTCACATTTCACGGGCGCACAGCAGCAAGCTCAACTTAGGCGATAAAATTAAATGAAATCTCAGCGCGAGCCAAACTAGGATGCGGAAAGACAAGCACAGATACCTGGTGAGGCAGTGGCGGTACAAGGGCGGTAACAGGCGCAGTAGCAACAGCAGCCGCTGTCTTGTCGTGGGAGTCGAGGGCCATGTGGTAGAGTAGCTGCAGCAGTTGCACGCACCTCACCATGCTCACCGGCAGCCACGGCGGAGCCCTGCCCGTCACATGGCCACAACCAACTATACTCCTCATACACCAGTGCGTTAGGACAAAACATCGCAGAATATAAGGGAGTAAGTTACCGTACAACTACGATGACTGTTCAACCTCCTCGTTCCGGTATCCATATCTACTCTTTCAACTGTGATTCAAAAACTCTTAATTTTGCTTCGGCCGCAAAGAGATCAGATATTCTATACATACTCCTGTCGACACATGCATTCATCCATTCTTTTTCTTTCAAATGAACTTAATTCATTAATGCTTTGTCTACCATTCGTCTTCCATCATTCTAAGCAGAGTAAGCGTAATCAATTCTTTTTCTGAAACAAACCATTCCTAATATTCAACAAAATTATCAAGCACACCTTTAAAGCACTGTCAAGAATCTCATTCCTATTTCAATTCCCAAATCTTCCCAGAGTACTAAAGCATCTAACTCTTGTTTTCATATCGCTCCAAGTTAATATATATTCAACTCGGTCCAGAAATCCTCACTTTCCTCTTTCCTTCCCTTGTTTCACTTCCAGGTTCAGATGAGCCAGCAAACACTTTTCTTCTGCACAGAGTTCGTACGGCCATGCTCTCCTCCTTACAACATGAGGCCATTTACAAGACAAATTTAGCTATAAAGTGAACTCGACTGTTTCCAGAAATTATTCGTACTGAATTCAATTTATATTACATAAACCGAAAGCGTTCACTGACTAGCAACAGTAGTTACTCAGCGCAATGTTTCACAAAAGTTATAAAAGAGAAAATTAAAAAAAGATTTTTTCCGTGACGTCGCCGCTGTACTATCATCAAACACGGCCATACCTCAGTCTGAGGGACTCAGAACTCCACATAATTAACACAGGGTGTATGTACAAAGCTTTCAACAAACCCATGGGATTCTCCAATAAAAACAGACACTAAACTCACGTATATTCGAGAAGCGGAGTGGTGAAGGCAACATGGAAGGCATTGACGATGACGTGGTCGTCCACAGATGCAGGTGCAGACTGCACGTCTGAAGTATCTTGATGTTTGGGGCTGTCGGGTGCAGTTTTGACAGGTGGTGTGTTGCCGGCAGCAGGGCTCGCAGAGGGCGCCCCGCTCAGGACAGACCCCACAGAACTGGAGAGAGAGGCCGCCTTCAGAGACGCAGTGAGGTTGGACAGTAGAGACTGGGAGTGGGCAGAGGTTTTGAGGGGAGAGGAGGGCGTGGCCGCAGAGGGAGCGGGTGTGCGGCTGGGAGACGAGGTGCCGCTCGAGCTTTTAATCAGCAGGGTGGTCCAGTGGGAGGCATCGCTGGACTGCAAGCGCACGCAGGAGCTGCTGAAGCAGCCTAGCTGGCGCAGCGTCTCGCATAGGCTCCCGTTGCAGATCTGAAAAACACAACGCAAAACTCAGACAATTAGATTTGAAGACAAGGAAGTATTTAAGAAGTACGAACTGAGTTGGAGGGAGGAAATAATATAAAGAGATTGATCCGAAAACAGGGTACTGGGAGATTGCTGTAGTAACTTCACAAATCCATAGCCTCTAAACATCGGGAAAATTTTGAAATTCAAGTATTCGACCAGTCAGGACACCATAATGACGGATAAAACGCTACACGTCCAGAATGGGATATGAAGATGAATGATGATAAAATACTAATATTCCTACGCACTGTACCCCTACATCACCGGAGTAACAGCAAGTTTCAAATATTCAGGAAACCATCAAAGTACTAACACCTAATCATATACACGAACCCCCCAAAATCACTTAATTTCAAGAGCATATCTATTCGCAATACGTAAATAAACTTATTAGTGGAATCTAAATACACAGTTATACACTACTTATAAATACGTAATTAATTTGAAATTGTAAGACCATAACTGGAAAAAGGGAGGTGAACAATTGGTACCAGGTGTCGTATCTTCTGGAGCAGTCGTCATTTATGTAAGAATGAAAGTTATGTACCAACGTACGTGAACGCGTACACCTTTTAAAGCGATTCAAACCACGAGCCTTACACACAAGAGAAAAGTGCACATCCCTAGGACGACCATATGTCTACCGGAAGACAGAACCGATGGTATTTTTTTGCCAATTTCCAGACATTTAGGTTTATTTTTACCCACTTAATGAGACAAACCTTCAGAAATTCAGCAAGGACTCGATTAAAGTCAAACCAAAGGAGGAGTAAGTTACATAGTTTAGGATGATACAGTCCGCTACAGACAACAAATGACGAGGAAAAGATACTAATGGGCCAAACGAGACGAAAGAAGTAACAGGAACAGACAATCGAGTAGGAAATCGAACATCTCATTTTTCACGCCCAGGAAGAATGGGACGTGAAAAATATAAGATTTAACAAGTAACGACGAAGCAGAACAATGCAGCTAGCATAGGTGAATCTACTGTCGAGTAATTAGGGAAGATCTGGGAACAATACGCGATAAAAATATGCTGACGAGAACAGACACCATCATCACATCTCTTGCAAAGAGCTTCAGTATAAACAGAAATTAGGCATGGATTCTAAACTCTGCGAAACAATAGTTTCTAAACATTTACTATACCCTCATCTTAGCAGAGCTCACAGTTTGATTAGTTAACCTCAGCAGAAAATAAGCAAGGTCAGTAGGGCGTAACAAGTCCTCCAGCAAATACAGGTGGTGGACAAAATAATGGAAACACCTAATATTTTACCATCATAATCTTAGAACATAATTTAAACAATCAAAACTTGGCATATGTTCCTATTTTCTTTATAATAATTTTGTTATTCGGTATATTGATGTAAAATGTATGTTATTTTTCTGTTTTCAG
>VCRD01000240.1:113387-141132 GCA_006783055.1 Trinorchestia longiramus
GACCTCAACATCATTGAGCATTTATGGTCAGTTTTAGAGATTCAAGTAAGACATCGATTTCCACCCCCATCATCTCTTAAAGAATTGGAGGGTATTCTAACTGAAGAATGGCTTGCAATTCCTTTGGAAACAATTCACAAGTTGTATGAATTAATACCTAGGAGAATTAAAGCTGTAATTGCCGCAAAAGGCGGACCTACACCATATTAAATTATAATTTGTTGATTTTTGAAGGTGTTTCCATTATTTTGTCCACCACCTGTACACGCAAAATCAAACAGCTTAGCAGCTCCTCGACAGCCGCAGCTGAAAGCCCACCTCGGCGTGGAAGAACTTGGCGTTAGCTGGTTCGTATCGCATGGCGGTCGTGAGGCACGAGAACACGCTCCCAATGAGGGAGAGCAGTAGCTGGGGGGGCGTAGCGTCATACGGAGGTGGTGGGCAGTCGTGGAAGGCATCTCGCATGCCCACCACCACACTCAGTACGCGCACGAAGCCCCCCACTTTACGGAAGACTGCGCGGCTGCGGTGAGAGTCTTTCAGGCACGTGACCAGTGTCTGTAGAAGTGGGGGAAGTGTGTCATACAGTACGGTCAGGGATTATGTTGCCGAGGTAAAACGGCACTTTATAACATTAGTCAAATACACGTATGAGTGCTGACAATAAAAACACCATATATCGAGAACCAGTAATCCAATGGTAATAAAGTTACTGAACCGTTGCGATACGATACAATCAAACATGAACACACAACTATCCATGAAGAAGACCGCTTCACCTTGCATAATTCCAGTTTCACCTTCTGAAACTGTTTTGCAAAACGTTCAATGATCCAAATTCTCACCTTAAGCACATCAACCTTCAGTTGGAGCTGCTCGTTGGTGACCGTCACAGAGGTAGAAGACTTCTCCTTAGCCTCGTCTGTGGCGAC
Organism: Trinorchestia longiramus; assembly: GCA_006783055.1. Lineage (NCBI taxonomy): Eukaryota > Metazoa > Arthropoda > Malacostraca > Amphipoda > Talitridae > Trinorchestia > Trinorchestia longiramus. The sequence goes on from VCRD01000240.1 coordinate 114,320, forward strand.
TGTAGTGTCAGAGGCAGCTGCAGGGGCGCCTGGCAGCTGCACTCCAGCGTTGAGAACGTCCAACAGCGCCATCATGTCCTCGTCATTGCCTCCAGCAACTATCAGCTGCTGGAAAACACCTACAAAAAAAATGATAAACTATTACCAACAGTAATGGGTAATATTTTATTCTAAATGCAAGAAGCATTTATTGCACGGAAAAATAATGTGAGACTGTGACCTTGAAGCAAGCGAACTGAAGGCATGAAGTTTCGCTTTCTAGCGAATGTAAAACTATGATCGAATGTAAGATGATATCAAAGTATTTCATACTAAATATTTTAATTCATCATTTAATTATCTGATCGACTTTTAAAATATGAATGAAACACAATTCCCGACTGAGCACAGCTGGAGTAGTGAGGATACTATTATATATTTTAGGTAAAATCTGTTTTCTAGGATTCAGTTTCAGTTACCGAATAGTCATTGGCAAAAACTCTTCATGGACAATCAGCACGTATTCAAGTTTTGATGCTGTTCAATATGAATCTAAATATTTGAACTTGGAAATATTGAACCTAATTCAGAAGTAGTTTCTTCCCTAAATCAGATTTCTAGTATCAAAAGCTCATTCGTTCAGTCACATAAAAAGCCCCATTTTCACTAACTCAGGCCTTTGCTTCTCTGAAAAGCGACGGGTTCTTTTAATATGATGAATTTCCATGAATTATCTTGGACTTCAACCATCTGTTCAACACTGCTGGCCAAGTACTTCTCCTAAGCCCAACGAACAGCAGGAAAAAATACATCCGATCACCACAACTGATGTGAGCAAACTGGTGTGAGAGTAGAGAATGGTGTCCTCTGTGCCCATCTTTATTGAGATGACTGTTTCCACAAATAACACTCGTCTTTGATAAGCAACAAATTTATTTAAAAATATCAATCTCCAAAAATTGACGAACACATTTACGGTTATGGCAGCCAATCTCCATTAACCAGTCATGAAACATACCTTCATCAACCATTTTTGAAAGGAACATCCATAAATTTCCATTCAACAAAAATATTTCAGCACAAATTCATCACTCAGCAACTCCTGGGAGTTCACAATACTAAGCCAAAGGCACAGTAATTCGAGCAGAGACAATTTACCCGCCGTACCTCAGCTGTCAGTTTTCTTAACCTATTAACAGCCAACATTCTTTCTTTGGGTCACACTTTTACTTAACTTGTGTGGCTGCAGTCATACAAGAAATTTTTACGACCAAAACGAAACAGCTGTTTTCAAGCACCAAACTCCATTGCAATTATTCTTACATTCATACAGCACAGTTCTGACTGTTCTAGAAGATGGAAATAATCTATATTAAAAAAACATCATGGTTTAATTAAGCCACTAATGTTTTAAGGAACAAACCCTCCCTTCAAAAAGAAAGACCATTTTAGCAATGGTTTAACAAGCAAAAACAATGTTCTTGGCAAGATATAAATTATAATAAATCTATCAAGCTTCAAAAAATGGTGAAACCCCAGCAACGTTGCCTACCTAGAACGCTGGTCCGACACCTGGGGTAGTGTAGTAACCCCATCATGAGTTGCACGCCCCCTGCCTCCCTGAAGACGCAGGCGTTGCCAGCGCTGCTCGCCAGGAGGAGATGCAGCACATCCAGCGCCAGCACGCACACTTGCTCAGCAGGACTGAGGTTCCCTGCCTCGCCTTCATCGTCCTCCGTTCTAGAGCGGCTCAGCGGCAGGCGAGCTGCACAAACAATTCGAATTTACAATTGCTCTAACTGAAATTCTAGTTCAAACAATTCCAATTTACAATAGCTTCAACTGAAATTCTAGTTCAAACAATTCCAATTTACAATTGCTTCAACTGAAATTCTAGCACAAACAATTCCACGCACTTTCAATTCAAGGATGCTCTCATCAATACTTATTGAGTTCATGATTTCTTGGAAAAGCTGTAACTACACATCCAGAACATAACTTTGAGAAAATATAGAAGCGAGTCTCAACACAATCAGAGTGCACACTCATCAGGTGAATGATACAGCAAAGGAAGACTCACTCTTGTCAGGTGTCATCTGGCTGAGGAGAACAGGGTAGCGCTCAACACAGGTCACTAGCACCTCCAGCAGCCCCACCTCCCGGTAGACGTCCTTGAAGAGTGTGTGGTGCCTGCATGCACACGTCAGCCACTACACGTTGTACAGATAAACCTTGCATAAAATTTTATAAATACAGCGGATCCCGAGTAATTTTCTCCACAATGTCTAGCATCCTAACAATGATCATTAAAAAGAGCTCTTATTGGGATGCAGGAATGATGAGAAGAATGCAGATGCTGTAATTTAAATGAAATTTGACATTTTACAAAGCGCTTTTCTTCTTTCACTAAACCTTCATCAGAACATCATAAATGAGATGCACCAATAGTGTGTAAGTTAATCATAAAATAGTAGTTGTAAATTTATTTAAGAGATTATTTGAGCTCTATGTTAGTTACATTAACCTAAAATAGCCACAACAGAGCACATTCTAAATAGAATATAATCTTCGTCCTCGGAAGCAAGAGAAACTTGGGCAACTGTGACAGAAGGAATTGGCCAAATGGCTGTAGATAAACACGCAGACACACTTGGACATCGACTACCGTGAGTTATACAGGGAGCATAGTGCCCTGCTTGTTCTGTATTTAGTGCCGACACTTGAATAATAGAATTTAGCTGCAGACTTCGAGTACACTTGAAGGGTTTATATTAACACCAGAAAAAAGTCATGCTTCAAGTATTAAACTAAATTCAGTGTAATCTAAAAGGCTCTTCTATACGGTTTTTCTCGCGTATGATGACAAAGTAAAGTTTTAAAAATCACACGATTCCTGAGTAGTTATTCTATTTAAATTGCAGGACAACACGTTTTTCAGTATAAAGCAGACTGCATTAATGCAAGTTTAACTCAGTTTTGCTATTATAATTAAAAAGTAACTTGTGCTACTATTCGACAAAAATGGCCGGGATGTACGTTGAGTAAACAACACTCACCTGAGCACCTTAAGAAGAGTGCTGAGGTGGAGTGTAAGCAACACTCACCTGAGCACCTTAAGAAGAGTGTTGAGGTGGAGTGTAAGCAACACTCACCTGAGCACCTTAAGAAGAGTGTTGAGACAGAGGATGACACAGCGAGGGCGGTGGGCGTGGTGGGCTTTAAGTAGCAGAGACAGCGAGATGAGCTCCTTGCAAGGTACGTGGTTCAGCTCAAATACCACCAACTCGATCAGCTCGAAGTACTTGGCCTGCTCATACACAGGTACCGAGGATTTGCTCGAACGTTCTCAGGTAAAACGTCACTGAAATTCATGTCACAAATTGACTAGAAGAAAAATAGCCGAGTACCTTAACAAAACCTTGCTGGCCAAACAAAAGAGTCGAGCAGCAGTTTGTTGTGCCATTAGATCTAAGTAGAACAATCTTTAGCTCTTTTTTTGGGCAACTTTGTAACTACATTTTAACTGAATTCAAACGTGTTCACATGTGTGAGGCACTGGCTGTCACGTAACATAGTTTGTAATTTCATGCGATTGACTACAGGAAGCGGGAGTGTGACGTTCATGACGTAGGCAGTAAATTGGAGTGTTAAAGAATTATTAAATTGTTCTTAAGCTTACAGGAGTGGCATTCAGAGAGACGTATTTCATCACTTCTTACTGTGATACACAAATGCTTTGCCTACTCAAATATTAGTCTAATATGGTAGTGGTGTTGTAAAGAAATAAATTCAAATCGCCTAAACTGTAAAAAAAGGACTAGGGGTTAGTGTAATATCTTGTGTTGAAAGAATTGAAAAATTCACATTTCTTTCAATGTTAATTGCTTATAGAGACTTTACAAGGGTATGAAGAGCACAGGTTTTCAAAAACTTCAACGCAGACAAGAAAGAAAGACTCTGCCAGCACAGCCAAATGCAACCAAGCCTTCCAGGTAGGTAGAGTCTCCAGCAGAGTCCACTTGAATACCTATTTAATTATCAAATTAGATGACTAAAAAGAAAGGAATAAGATAAATAATAATGAACTTTATCAAAAGGAAACTATTGTTAGAAAGGACAAGCGGGAGGTAGTCGGAACTTGAGTGTCAAAAAAACAAATAAGTAAAGAGAAACAAGAACGAAAAAACTCGAATAACAACTATGGAACTATGCCTATAATCAATTCAGAAAATCAGCGCTGCTTAACGAGCAATGGGCGGCATAAGGCAGCGTAGAGTCAAATAACCATATTGACTTCTTCAGGATGGATATTGGACAGTGAGCATCAGTAGAGAAAAGCCAAGGTTTTTATAGAGAAGACAGTTCTACATTTATACAACTTCCCTGAAAATTTAGAGGGTACTTCTATATGAGAGTAGTAAAGTCCTTTACTTTAGCAGATTTTTAACAACATTCTACAAGACGCATTTTGTGAGGTGTTCCCACAGCAACAGTATTACCCAATGGTTTGCGCTGTATCTCAAGCACAAAAAGTAACCGCTAAGTCTGTCGAGTCATGGTCGTCCGAGTGCTCCAAAGCTTTGAGATCCATCATAAAACAAATTTCTTTAGTTTGATCAAGAGACCTCAAGTTTCCTTCGCATGATGTGTAATGTAATCAAACAATAGTGAGCATTGTGCTTTATGACCGTAGTGAACTGCGGATATAGTAATCCTGCAACCCAAAGGTTCCCAAACAGTGGCATGCGAGGGCCTAACAGGCGGTACGTGAGCACATTCGAGTTATTTGTGATATTCAGTTGCTGGCCACTTGAACTTTATTAGTTGCCAACGGTCATAGCCGATCTGCCTGTCGAGACCCGAGAACGAGAAACGCTCATAGATATCCAGTATAATGCGACTGTACGAGCAAAGCACACAGAATGCTGTCGAATAAAGTTCTAAGTGAACATGGCCTCTTCATATCAGACACTAGCTCATCGCGTTGTTCCCCAGCCACTGATTTTCCCCTCTACGTGGAGGTGCAAGTTTATCTGTCATAGAGCAGGAACCGTCTTGCTGCACCCAGCCACTGATTTTCGATGTACGGTAATCATAGTTATGCTACGCATCGACCAGTTGTAGAGAAGGAGCAATTGCATTCCTCACATTAAAATTTATTGAGTGATTAGCGTTCTTAGTTCATGGTTCATTCGTGTGTTCTTATTATGAATAAATCTATATCAGATAAACATGTATTTGTCTAGAACTAGATGGTACACGGTGATGGTACGAGAACTCAAACTGGTATTCAATCAAAAAAAGTTTGGGAACCACTGCTGTGACCCATTTAACATTGAAAATTTTACGCGATATCTAAATATTGTAAATCGTTCGAGATAAACGCTAATCTTGATAAAATATCAACTTTAACTGCTTACTTTTGGTTCATTTATGGTAACTGGGAACTAAACGAGATAAGAACTGGAAAGAAAAAGACAAACTAAACCATTTGTGGTATAAATAAGCTGAAACACCACCAAAACAGTTAACGGAAAAAAGCACTTCCCGTTATTGTATCTATATCATTAACGAAAGGTAATAGTAGTCAGCCCAGAAAAAAATGAAAATTACTTAGAAACCTGACTATTTAAACTAGATCGTTGGTGTAATTACTGGTTTGAAAAACTTCGCCATTTGACATTGTGAAGCTGGTATCCAGGAACACATTTAGAAGAATTTTACTTCGTTTCTAACAACCATGTAACAAGGAAACTGCTTCATGTACAAAAGTATTTTGTTCAGTCTATCATTCAATATTTAACTCATCAGTCAGACATAAATTATCATCATCTATTTTTGCATAGTTTTATAAGATATCCCAGGACCTTTGTTCCTCATTTAGCATTAACTATTACCTGGACCTGATGCGTTCTGGTGTGCATTTTTTCAGCAAAGGTAGAGAGCGTGGCCTGCGACTCGAGAATGAAGTAATTTGCAGAGTCGGAGTGGTACACAGAAGCGATCGCGTCCAGCACAATGTTGCACAACGTCGCTGACGTCGCTCTGCAGAACACCAGCTGAAGCACGCCGAACGCACTCACGTTTCGTACGCTACAGCCTGTAAGTTGACACTTTGTTTTCAAAATTGTACAACAGGTTTTAGTCCTTTTAGCAATATATTACACTGATTAGTCAAGGGCAACTGAAGTGGCAAGTAGCGGCACAGAGGAAGGAACTGTCAATGTACCATTTAGCAAGTTTCCAGTATGAGCAACTAACAAATATCGAGATATCTGTCACCCCCACGTGAGAAGGGCAGAACAATGATATGAGCCAAAAGAACTACCTAACAAAAACAACATCCACTAGTAATACTCAGGGATGAAAAGCACACTACTTGCTATGTGTCTGGATAGCTAAAAGTTACTATGAGGCATTGGCAGCGACAGGCAGTCGGTGTGTATCTCACGTCGAGTGAGTGAACACTTGGAATGAACAAGTGACTGCGTCGTTTTCCATGGGGAGAAAGCTAATGTTCCATAAGTCCAGCATAAATATCGCTGGTACACAAAACATTGCTGGTATGTTACACATGCTCATATATGAGCATGTTTAGTCGTGCACAGACAACTTTGCCGTACTTGGTCGCCACGGTTTCTATGACGTCACTTTTTAAGTACCGAATTTTAGCATGATTGCGTTCTAAACAATAAAATTTTACAAAAATACGGAAAAAATAGAAGAATTGAATTGGAACTCTTTGCAATGTATGAATCCCACTTGGGTATCAATGAGCGTGCAGGAACATACGAACAGGTTGTAATCTAAATTCTATACATTTTCAAATTGTAATTTGTTCGAACGTGACCTAGCAAAAACATTTACACGACCACTTACTACGAGCCTCTCACATACGAGTCAATTAGGGTTAAATTATACTCTCAGTAACTGAGAAGCCTACACGAAGCTACAGCAATAAAGCATACAAGCACATCAACCAGCAGAAGTGTGAGTAAAAGTCCCTCAACTTGCAGGAGTGTGGGTACAAGCACCTCGACCAGTATGAGTGTGGGTACAAGCACCTCGACCAGTATGAGTGCGGGTACAAGCACCTCGACCAGTATGAGTGCGGGTACAAGCACCTCGACCAGTATGAGTGTGAGTACAAGCACCTCGACCAGTATGAGTGTGAGTACAAGCACCTCGACCAGTATGAGTGTGGGTACAAGCACCTCGACCAGTATGAGTGCGGGTACAAGCACCTCGACCAGCAAGAGAATGGGTACAAGCACTTCAACCTGCATGAGCGCGGGGAAAACCCTTTCCTTAATATTAAAGTCTATAAAAGCAGGATTCGCAAGATTTAAGGTTACCTCTGCTAGCGGGAGCAGGAAGCGTGAAGCCAGGGATGGTATAGAGGGAAGTGCTGGGGTGCAGCGAGGGGCGTGGCTGGCTGTGGCCGCAGTAGCTCAATGACACCACCAGCAGCACTAGGTTGCGAAGGGCCTCCAGGCCTTCACTGCACACAACATATTCGTAATATTATTACTCCACTTCTTGCATCTACCACATGATGTTTGGAGATGGTGTGTCATGTGGCATTATCAAGCCAATCAGAACACCTTAGGTCTTTCTTGAAACGGGAGTTCTTTCAATTTTCTTATCAATTGTATTTAAATTTATAGCGTCTTATGAACTAAAATACCGGTTCATTTCCTCGCATTTTGCAGAAATGTCACGACAAACTACGTAAATTGGAGAATAAATTTCAATATTTTAAGCCTTCATTCAAGCAAAACTGAATCAACGCAACTGAGGGTCCATAATGCATGCTGAAATGAAAATGTACTGCCGTTTTTCGGAGTATTTTATTGACTATTGGCACACTGAAAGCTCTTTGAAATTATTATAACATTTACGGAATACCCATACCCTCAGTAATATTACATTTTGTGCCTTGGGAACAAAATCTTGCCTGCATGTGAGTGGTAGTAAACTGTTTCATCTTCGTTGTTTTCGAATGGAAATTAATAGACTAAGAAGCCGAAACATGTATTGACGACTGTGCCATTCGTGCAAATTTTGATTTTTAAAACCAAGAGAAAACTCAATCTACTGAAAATGTTTTGCAGTTAGATTAAGTTTCAATATACTCTGTTTTAATGCGTACGTAATAATATAAAAGGGAGAACTTTATAGACAGAATTGAATGTGATCAACCACCATTAACTGCTGGAATAATCAGCCATGATTGTGATCAACCAACTATGACTGACACTATTACAATGCAGTTGCCGGGAGAAGCTCAGGAATCCTAGTCATACTGAGTGACATAGTCTCCAAGAAGCGCAAAAGGAAAATTGTCTTCAGTGCAGTCCTCGGGAGCGTACATTATTTAAAAATACAGTTTAAAAATATTTCAATTACAAGTAGTTCATCACATATGATATACTGGATAAAACATTGTAAGTACATTGGTCTATGCGTTATCACATTTTCCCCGATTGCTTCACCTCAGAACAATGCTGACGAAAAGGTCAGCAAGCAGGTGTGCTCTGAGTGGGTCATATACATGGAACTTTAACACTACGATCAACGACACTCACATGGGGTAAGAGTATGACTTGATTAATGGTAGCAACAAATATTACTGCAGTAAGCGAAATAGTTTAGATATGAATGAGAACAAGGAAAATAGAGTGGCCCTAATCAGCAAACAGGACGCGGAACTGTCCTACCTTAAGCTGGCAGGAGCTGCAGATGCAGGGCTATTGCTGTTGCTACCACCACTGCTGCTACTGCTGCTGCTGTCTCCTGCAGGACTGCAGATGCCGCTGTTCGACGCTAGGCTTTCGTGCTCCAGCCTGTAAATCATGAAGGAATGGTAGAATAAACGAGTAGGAGTCATATTTCTTACATGTTTCAAGACCTAGTGTAAACATTACATGAACAAATACAATTCACTCTCTAACAAAAGACACTAAAAGGGTCAATGATGAAGAGAAGCAAAAGACTTTTCAAATAGGCATTATGATCATAAAAACACAAGATATAGCTGCACTGAACCATTATCTCAATGGTAAACAAAACCCAAGAAACGAGAGCGGATGATTTCCATTATTGTACTAACACGTTCGTTGCCAATGACGATCGACACATTCTGCTTTCCCTCGCCAACGATGTTTTATCATATTTCTTTAATCACAAAGATAGAACACTAAACGACTAAAATTGTTTCTAATACCAAAAGTTCTCAACTTCTAATGAATAAAAAAGGAAGTTCATTTTTTCTGATACCTAAGAAATATATGTATATATTACTTAATGTTTTTCACGGCAGATGCTATCTACGAATTACCTCGTTTCATTGAGAGAGCAAATAGTAACTATTACTGTTACTAGCTCATTATAAACGCGCTACATAAAAAAGAACTACTACGAGTATTCTCGTACAACGCAAAATTAAATACAATACATTGCCGACTATGACACAGCTCGTAGTCAGCAGTGAACATGTTAAACTACCATCAAGAATTTCTCGATATAGTATACAACATATACGCTCTGTACTGAAAAGGTAACAGAAAGCAGAGCCATGATGACCACTGTTCCGAGATTATCGAGAAATGTTTCAATACTAAACGTGTAAAGGCAATGATACATGGTTGCCAAGCCCTAGCACAATTAAAAAATAGTAGAGGGTTGGAAACGGTTCGTAGTATCATCAACCCACACTAACATTTTCCAAGTTGATTTCGAATACTGTAAAATGAAAATCTCCTACCTTTCCTGAAGAAAAAAAGCATACATACAAATAAACCACTAAGTAACATCATTCACCTCCCCAAAACAGACATACATACATAAGATAGACGCAAACTTGATTCCTCACATAAGAATCAAACACTTGACATTATACACGGCGAATAGAATACTCATCAAAGTATTGTTCAGGCCTTGGGGTCATATTCCTTACATACCCTGAACGTACCTTGCTATCAGATGACATTAGAACACTTATACATCAACCATTTTGTCTACTGATCCTGTATCATACCTACTTAGTTACTTAGTGCATTGTCAAAATCCTTGGTGTTCATTGTCAGGCCCCTACAGAAGCAGTTTCTCATCATTTTTGTTCTTGCTAAAGAGCATGAACAAAAAACCAAACAAATAATTAGCCAACACTTACAATCTGTACTATGATACAAATCACGCCTAATGAGTCGTAACAAATAAGTTATTTAACACCATAGCCCATAATTCAGAAATGACCTTAACATGAAGTCGACGAGAAACGCGTAGCCCTGAGCAGCCTTAAAATCATCGAGAAGTATTTGGGAGACATCAGCCGAGTCCTTCAAGAAGCAGAATATTGCGACGAGCATCTCGACGATCTCCAGCGGTGACAGGTCTTGTGTTCGCTCCATGTTCTCCACGCAGAGCGCAATGCAGCCTTTGCCTGCACACAGCCTTCACGTCAATATGGTGTTAAAACGAACTGATACTAAGCAGTTGAAATTGTTTTTAGTTTTCCAAGACTTTAATATAAAACAGCTTCGATAGTTATACGTCCTCTAAATACAGACATTGCACCGAATTTTGAGGAAGAAAAAGAAATCATGTACTCAGAAATAAAATTCAATGGAAACAAACACCACGGTACAGCAGCGGCATCCAGACCTGACTTAAATCTTTCAACAGCAGAGAGCTGCTCCATGCAAGACAGTAAAAGTAATTACACATGACTTCTTGTCCATGTTCCTTGGTTGTGGAAAGTATATCAAACCTTAATCAAAAAATAAAAAACTCCCGCTCATGATTCATCTATTAAATGAGATTTCCAAACAATACAATCAGCAAGCATTAATATAATATCGTAATAGTGTAATAATAAAAGCACGACTTAACGTACTGCCAGTGTGACAGAAGAAGAAAAATAGTATAATTAATAGCAACACGATAGAGCAGAGTTGTTCACTTGAAAGCTAGATTACCTTCGTGAAGAGCTTGACAAAAAATTCTTAGGTGTAACGACCCTAAAGAGGACATAGAGTAGACCACCCGATATCGCTACAGCCGGGATTTCATCAGATTAATATTAAGGACGTTTTGCGATCCTTGAATATTACATCTCGCATGTTACTAAGCTGAAGAACTATACTCGTACACGCGATGTCACGAGTCTCGTGTAGCTCTAAAACGAGTTTTAATAAGACAAAAACTAAACAAAATGCTAAGCCAAAACTTACAGCTGGCTCAAATTTTTGGTGCAACTTTGATTTTCAACACAGGAGTAACAAAAAGTGCAGCCGCACGGAGCAACATTAACTAGTTGTAACAGCACTCTAACGTAGCAAATCAGACACACTTGAAGACTTCATATATAAAAAAAATTGCCGCTGAACCGATTTACTAAATAGTTTTCTGCTGCGGACATAAAGAGTATAAAGAGTGATTCTAATTTATTTAGAAGATATTAAAATGACTTGTATATTCACTACACTTTCTAAGTGGAATGAAATACTTGGGTATATAATTTATTTTCATACACAGTACGGCAACATATCTTCCTTTTTCAAAGTGCTTTGCTTTGAAAAAAAGGAAGTTATGTTGCCGCATCCAGTACAAAGGATTTCCACAGCAACCCGACAGAAGTTACTGACAGCAGCAGTGCTTGTACAACTGATTCAAGTCAAGGCATAATAGGTAGGATGATGAGAATTTACGATAAAAGCTTACCGAAGTAAATATTGAAGCAGGCATAACCGTAACAAACATGTTAACTGAAAAAAATGTTGGAACTGGAACTATAGCTGAACCACATGCTAATGTAGAGATAACGCAGATTAATACGGAAATAGTGAACCAAGATGAAGATAACGTCAAGGGAACAGCTTCAAGTTAGGACATGACGTAAATGAATGAAAAAAACTTGTTCGTTTTGTTTTTATAGAGTTACATACAACTACTTTTGGGAGAAGCATAGGAATAAAACGACTGCAATAAAAGTTGCAGGAAAAATATATCATTAGTCTGCGGCCGTGAGCATCAGCTTGAAGAACAGTGCCATCTGAGGGTACATCGACTATAACACACACACAAAAGAGAGGTAACCTCAGTGCCTGGTGATAAGGACACATGAGAGCACTAGACGGTGGCGCCTCACTGTGGATGTAGGCGATGACGGGCTGTGAGAGGCCGTGCCGAGACAATGACATGAGGACCTCCGCAGCGCTCTTGCGCCACACAACGTTGTGTGGAGAGCACCACGACGTGCTCGCGCTGAACACGAGGCTGAGGTCGTCCTTGCGGGCCAGCTCCTCCGCAGGACCAGAGTGGGAGCACAGGCGCAGCATCACCTGGCATGAAAATTAAGTTACCGTATTTTACGACATACAGGACGCATTTTTTTCAAATATTTTGGTTCAAAAAATCGCCCTACGTCTTATTATAGTAGGTGAAGTTTGAGACCTCTCGTAGGCCTAGGCTAATTTTCTCTGACTCTCACTAACACAGCTTACGATCAGTATTTCGTCTTATACGCCGACTTCGTCGTCGAGTCTTATATGCTGTCAAATACGATAGTTATGTACCAACAAGGAGTGATTATGATCACTTGACGTACCTAGGGGAGCAAGTGGTAGTTTGATCGTACACTGAAGAAAAAACGTTGAACATGAACTCGTTCATTTACTTCCCACGGCCCACCATTTATTTTATGTCGAAATATATCAGCGGCTAACTAAGGTGTTCTAAAAAGCAATGGAATTTTCAAGAGCTTGAGAACACACTGAAATAAAAAGTCTTCGAGAATAATTCACACGGTTAAGGGTCAATTTTCAAGCAAATTCTGAGATAGTGAGCCGAGTTCAGGAAAATTTTAGAAAGCAGCTTCTGACGTGTAGAGTGCAGGTCTCGCAGTAGAACAACAGTATCATCAAGTAAGAGAAAGTACAGACACTCGAATAGTAGCATATAATTCCTGTGCCAACATGTGAATCCTTCTTCAGACTTATAATTAATTAATTAACTTCTGTTTCCAAAAGCTGATCCATTAGGAAACTAATAATACTATACAAACTACTGCTCATGGAGGTCAAATGAAACATTTGGGCAATGATTTTCAGCATCCGAACAGGCTCAGTATAAAAGAGATGATAATGGCTGGTCCTACGAAGTCTCCTGGCAACAAAACACCTGTTAAGAAGCACACTTCTTAGCCTCAGTGCAAGCATTAGCGTTGCAGCAGTCAGCTGCAGGAGCGAGCTCTGTAAGTCTCAGAGTGTACTACAGGTATGAGGTCCAGCTATACGTGACCACAACTAAATGATTCTCTTCGCTGACCCATTAATTTGCATGAATAATTGCATGTAAATTCACATCCACAGTCCGCCAGTTCACCATGTACTGAACTTAAGTTCTATAACTAGATGAAATACGATAGAATAACTGACATCCGTAAATCAGCTTTGATTTGCCAAAGCTGGAAATGGATACAACACACATGGCGAGACACTTTAATATCATGCCCATCTTTTAAAGAAATACAAAATTAGAAGGTATAAAGATTTTGGGGACTCAAATAACTATTTTTCAATTATTAGCTCATTACATTATATGTCTTTTTCCTGACTCTCAACTTCACCCCATACTCAAAAATATCTCAAAAAGTTATGAGCGCAAATCAATAAAATTAAATTTCAGTAATGTTTTGAAATTCTTAAAATCACAGAAAATTTCCCAGGTACTTTGTATAATTATTTTGAAATTAAAATTATTTACGGTCAGAACTGAAAAACTGGATAACATAATGAAGAGAAAAACGTCAGACACGTGTGTAGGTCTTCAATACGAGGGTGTATGTCTTTAATACCAGGGCGCGTGTCTTTAAATACGAGGGTGTATGTCTTTAATACGAGGATGTAGATCTTTAATATGAGAGCGTAGGTATTTAATATCAAAGTGTAGGCCTTTAAATATGAGTGTAGGTCTTTAATAAAAGTGAGCACGAAATGCATGACTTTTATACGACCAACCAGCAGAAATAAATTTGACTGAACACAAATTCAGAAAGCCGAGAATCTACAAAGGTACAAGATAATGTGCTACAAATTTGTTAAGTTTAATTTCCCTCACCTTTACAAAAATTCTTGAAAGCCTAATTTCTCTCATCTGCACAAAGACTCTTGAAAGCTTAATTTCCTTCACCCGCACAAAAACTCTTGAAAACTTAATTTCCTTCACCCGCCAAAAACTCTTGAAAGCTTAATTTCCTTCACCCGCACAAAAACTCTTGAAAGCTTAATTTCCCTTACCTGCACAAAAACTCTTGAAAGCTTAATTTCCCTTACCTGCACAAAAACTTTTTGAAGCAAAACCCTCCTGTCAGAAGAAGAGACGTCAGGATCCCCAGAAGCTGTCTTGGGAGGCCTCTGAGTGGCCTGGAGACCAGCAGCGGGATTGAGGTGGTCAGGTGCAGCAGGCGCACTGCCCTGCGTGCCGTGGTGCTGGGGTGAGTCCTGGTTACTATCAGAGACTGGTCGTGTTGACGCAGTCACGTTGTTCGAGTAGGTCTGAACGGGCGCTTGCGAGTTAGCGTTGTCGGTGTCTGCTGGTTCAGGGTCGGGCAAGTCGAAGAAGAGGTAGAGGCATTTCACTAACGTGGATGGCAACGACGTGGCTGTCATTACCTAGAACACATCGAGAATTCATTGAATACATCAAACAAAGTAGAGTGGGTCAATTTTAGAATGGTTCTAAAATAGAGTCAGGGACTGATGCGATATGTTTTGGAATATGAATTAGTTGACAATTGTATGTATGTATGAATAAATTACACATCAAAATTATTCAGAATTACACATCAAAAAATGAATTGTATACCCTGTAAGAAAATGTGTAACTAAATTTTCTCAAGTTATAATCAAGAAAATTACCTTCTAAAATTATGACAATGAATATACATGTAGATAATTCTAAAAGATGTTGAGCACTCAAGGGAATAAAACACATTATTGCTACTAATAGACATCTTAAGTGAACATTTACTGAGACAATAAAGAGGACTGTGTCCACTGCAGCTCCCACAAGCACCTCAGACCTACACCTACTTCATCGTCCACTGAACAAAAAGTGACAGCTACAAACACATCATCCAGTACGCAGCAGTTCACTACACACAGAAGCAACAGAAATGAAGGCAGAGCTAACACATCACTGAAGAACTACCTCAATAATTTGTGGAGGACCATCAGCAAGTAAGTTGAGGGCGTTGAGTAGAAGCCAGCCTGGCGAATTGGGGCCGCCGTCCACTCCTTCTTCACCCTCCATCTCCAGGAAGCGCACGATGGCACACGAGGCTGCAGCAGTCGACTGGTTGCTGGCACGTCTTCTGATCTCCGTGACCATGAGTCTGCTGACGTGCTGTGTGAACAGCAACACGTCCTCGAACTTCTCCATGAGGTCAGTGGGTGAACTGCTAGAGAAGACCTTGCAGAAGAGAGGCAGCATGTTGTACAGCTTGTCTTCCCGCTCATCCTCTGAGAGGGGGTGTGCAGGGTGCAGTATTTCACTGAACAGTTTCTTGAGGTGCATGAGGCCCAGTGCAAGGTGTCCCTGTTGTTCCACACCGCCGCCCTGATGTGCACCATCATATCCCTCCTCCCCTTCCAGCCGTCCTCCCGTACCCCACCACTTCCGCATGATGTTCATCTTCACCAAACTAGAAAGAAGATATTAAGTATGAATATTGGCATGTGAACTTACAGGTGTTCAATTTTACCGTTTGCGAGCGCCGCCTGCTCCCACTAACAAAAACAAAAGCAGAAAAAGCATTAATTTTCAGGGACAACAATCTAATCTGAACAAAATAAATTCACAAGAAGTCGGTGGTACATTATACTGACTCACCTAGAAGAAAAAAGCATAACGATAAATAAGCAAGGAAGAATGAGTTCACTACACACTCCAGCAAATAGCATAACTGGTCAGTTGAGAGTAGCTAGGATACACCAGACATGCGCCACAACAGTCAGCGAAGACAGACTGCTAACTGATAAACGCTCAGCAATCTTGACAGGAATAAGCTTAAAGTAATGCAACCCTTAGGGCGCACCAAGCGTCCCTCTTTGTGGTAACCAAACTTCTATAGGAAAATGCACATCTATTGAGTGTTAAATTTTTGAATAAGTTACCAAAAAATTAGAACAAAGTAATAAAGCATTTGAAAGTGATGCGCTAGCTTACCTTATTTAGTCCTACAACTGCCGAGTTTCAACTCATTTTTGTTGTGCTGAAATTATGAATGCGATGCTGTAAGTGTTGCCAGGCAATGCGCATAGTAAATCTCATGGATCATAAAAGACAACAATCTGCAAGTAAAGATTCAACATTTTAAATGTTACTATAAACAACCAAGTCAGTTCCTGCGTTTTAGACAAAAAACGATTATTACATGATATTCAAGCGCAATTGGCCAAGAAAAATTAATGCTGACAAAAAAGCAGCATACAGTACGAATCAATCTGCAGAAGCTAGTATCAGTAAAAGATCGAAAAACATTTGCTAACATCTACTGAAATAATCCACAGTGTGTCTCCATCTCTCTTTATCTCTGTTTATCCCATTTGTTCCAATCTATTACTGAAGAAACATTATTGAACTGAAATCAGAACAGGTATACATGTATTATAAGCAATGTATTGTGGATACCAAAGGCCCCAAAGTACTATAAAATACGCCATTTTTCCCGTTATTAGCATTTTTCTCCTACACAGCCATGTTATCGGTAGACAAGATACAAAATGGCATGAAAGTTGTGTATTCATGAAAAATATCCATTTACAACACAATAATTTGTCGTATATCTTTAATACATTTATCTTTATAATAATTTCAAATTAGATAAACCTAAACCGTGGAATTTCCACAGGAACTATCTATTAGGAAAATATTGTACAGCTATTCATAGATTTCTTGAGTACCTTGGGAGAGCAGTAAACCGATTAATTTTAAATTTAATCGCTTAAACATCGCCACGCATTTTTTATATTAAACCGTCTACTTGTTATAGTAAGCCATGCATTTATAAAGCCTGAATTCCTTGAGACGGGTTTTCGATTTCATTCACACGGGTCTCGAACTCGCAAACAAAGACGACAATTACGCATTGTGACGGTTCAATCGGCTCGCTGCATCATGGATACGGTCGCAGGCCATGAAATTGCTGGACATTTCTAAATTGCAGGCTCTGCTGAGTGACGTTGATTACCGCGTGGGCGTCAGTAACAACTGCCAGCTTGACTTGCACCGGCTCAGCTGATATCAGGTTCGAACTCTGTGGTCTTTGAACTCTAGAATGGTAACCTTTTATTTCAAAAGCGTGGAAAGCGTGATAATGAGAGGAAAAATCCCCCCAGGGGACCATTCTAGTGTTAGCATTTATTCTCTGAGGCTACCGTCGGTGATTCGATATCAACGAAAGTATGATATCATTTGTGGTGAAACGTCAGGACAGCATTAGCAACGCGTACACCTACATACAGCGTGAACCATAACGTGCCTAATTATTTTAAAAGGTACCTTAATTATAGACCATTCAGGTACATCATGTTCATCGCGTTGCTGATGTTCTTAATTTTGCCGGCATTCTCATAAGCAGCGAAGGTTGAAAATTTAGCATTTCGAGTGCCGTTCGGAATTAAGAGAACATTAGTTGTTTTTTTTATATATCTCCACCATTTCCAAGGAGTGATGCCATTTTCCACGTAGATGCAGATGTAACATAGAGAAGGATTTGTTTCGTATGAATAAGGAACTGAAAATGTAATTTCAAAGTTCAAATGGACACTTCTGTCTTGATCTTTGGAAGTCCATAACGTAACTACAGAAATTAAAACTATCACTTCTTAACTTATCTTTTATACTCATTGGTCAGATTAATTGGTCATTGATGGACGTATACAAAACCTGTTGCAAACCAAGCTCTATTTTAAGCAAAATAAGTGAGGCTTTTATAACACTTTTGACAAGTCTAAAATAGTCCTCGAGACACGCGGGTTATTGTGCCACTGTACAAGTTCTACATTATTGTGCCACTGTACATATTATTGTGCCACTGTACATATTCTACATTGTTGTGCCACTGTACGTATTATAGATTGTACCACAGTACATATTCTACATTGTTGTGCCATTGTACGTATTATAGATTGTACCACAGTACATATTCTACATTGTTGTGCCATTGTACGTATTATAGATTGTACCACTGTACATATTCTACATTCCAGTTGCGGAACCAAGTGGAACTCTAGAGTGGTTCATCATATTACAATACGACCACCAATTCATGAATGCATGTTCCCAAGCTACACATATCAAATCGTGCACGTATTGCTACAGCACGTCATCTACAGTAACTTCCTTAGGGCGAAAAAATAACAACAAAGAAAGTTCGTCCAGATATGGTGGTGGTCCAGACAGGCATAACTCTGCTCTGTTCACCAAGCAAAGAGGCGACTGAAAATTATAGAGGTTGCATGGTGACGAAGGCTAAATTGTGTTCGTTTCAGCTGACGGAGACCACAGCAGTGGATGTGAACTTCAGACAGAGCAGCCCTCGCCTAAGAAAGCACTAGTAGACCCACACGTAAAAATTCATATTTTTCACTGAATTAATTCGTTTGATTTGCCAGTGGACGCGGGCTTTGCGACGAAGTTTCCACATTGAAGGATGTGTCTTTGGTATCCACAATACAATGCTTACAATACATGTATACCCTACCGAATTTCCTCCTATTTAAATCCTTAAGAGCGACACAGAAAGACGGAAAAAGCAAGCAAGCAACACACTGTGTATTATTAAATAGTGGAATGATATCAGGTTGCCAGACCTGTGGGCAGTAACATCTGTTTGTCAAGTGTCCGAACGTCTTCCATGTCATTTTATACGTACAGTAGTGATATAATTGCCTCCTTTCTTGCAATACGTTGCGACACCATCAGTGACGGGTATTTCTCCATTTATCTGGATCCTCGCATTCTATGAGGTATTTAATCATTTTTATATGCCATCAAAAAGGCAGCAGAAGGTTTGTATTTCGAGTTTTAACATAATGTAAAAATAGGAAAGTTCGTTTTCCTTCAAAATTTCGAATTTCTAAGTACTTTTATTTAGGTGCTGCAGACTTCTCTTGCGTGGAAAGTTTGCATCGCTTTCCATCGTAAAATTAGGCGCGGAAAAAGATTTTCCCCCTTAAGTATCACCACAAAAATTGCGCATGACGTTCATTGTGCTATGCCCAGGGTCTTCTGCAGTTCATAGGCCCACCTGACAGCACTGACAATACAGGGCTCTGTATGCAATTGAACCTGGCCTCCATGCACTTGGCAACCCTGTCAAGGCATTAGGCAGAGCTGTCAAGGCATTAGGCAGAGCTGTCAAGGCATCAAGCAGCCCTGTCAACGCACTTGACGGCCCTGTCAACGCACTTGACGGCCCTGTCAACGCACTTGACGGCCCTGTCAACGCACTTGACAGCCATGTCAACGCACTAAGCAGCACCATGAATTCACTCAGGCATGTTAGTGAATGGTTTGTTTTTATTTATCGATTTCAAGTTTTGCGAGGACCCTGGCAACAAGTACGGCCGGCTGACATAATGATAGACTACAAATTAAGAAATTTTCCATAGTACTCGAACAGAAATTGTCTATCTCCACACTTTACCATCATCAAACAACACAACTTTAGTGTATTTGCTCTCACATCAAAATTTAGAGGAAAATTTCAGATGTCATATGGTTTTCATAAACTAGCCATCAATAAAATTATTATAACAATCTTGTGAAGGGATTTTTTTTATCCCTAATGTTTAAAATGATTGCCAAAGATACTTAAATCCTCACACTCATGTGTGGGTGAGCATCATGACAAGCGCTACCACTCACCCACCACAACCAGCTCTAGCCAACACCACTGACCCACCACAACCAGCTCTAGCCAACACCACTGACCCACCACAACCAGCTCTAGCCAACACCACTGACCCACCACAACCAGCTCTAGCTGATACTAATACATCATTTCAAAACAACTGAAGTATCAAAAGTCTAGGAATTATTTTCATAAACGCATTCCAGTATCGAAAAAACGAGTAATATTTATACTATATATTTACTTTTAAAGTAAAACATGACCTAGAGAAGCACTTCTGGTATAGACTGGAATAGTAATGAAGAAACAAACAATTTAAGGAAAAGATGAGCAATGAACCAGTGTGAGTTAAACTTTAAATGTATTTAGCATAGCAAGACCTAACTCCATGTTTGACTTGAACCTTATCCAAGTTCTCATATTAATTTTTCCTCTTGATACTTTCCTGAATTCAGCAGTTGTTTTAATTTACATGTTTTCCAGAATGAAATACATAATTAATTGAAATACAACAAGTAACATAAATAACAATTTTTATGTTTATAAACAAAAAGAACTATCTCTCTAACATAATCAGCCATAGTCTATAATAATTAGCAATTAACTTTTGCTCCTATAAAATATAATAATATTTTCATTGCTCTCCATATTCTGACAATCTATAGTGAATAGATATTAACTTTTGCTCTTATCAAGCATAACAATATTCTCATTGAACTATCTGTTTCACCTTGGCAGTTCTGGCATATTTATTCTGAGCTATTCATTAAATAATCCTGGGCATTACAAATATAAGTGTAAACACCTTAAGATATCTTACATCCAAGCAAAGTCAATTGAACCTTGTTAACATCAGCACTTCTTAAAATACAAGCAACTTAAGAAGAAACTTGACATTCCACCCATATACACTTACACACAGGCTCTTGTTAAAACATTCTATAAGAAAGATACTGAAACAATTTAAAAACTGCTTTGAACAAAAACCAAATGATTGTTAGATGTTTATTTTATTTATTGATACAAACTATACCTTTAGCATTCTTCACTTCTGTAATTTTCTACTGGCTTCATACCAATATTAAGTACCAGTAGCTAACAGCAATGTTAATTTCTTTACTTGTGTTTAGGCCAAGCAATTTTGTGCAGTGCATAAGGATGATGGTAACACATGCAGATGTTTGAAGTTCTTTTAACTCCTGCATAAATCTACAAAAAAAACAAATTTGAAGTACAGACGGCAAAAATTTTTCATTCTCTCAAACTATTTCCACCAACAACTTATCAGAATATTATCAACATCTGCCTACTTAAAATTAATTATACTTAGTATTTTATTTTTTAAGTAATAACTACATGTATACATCAATAAAATAAAAGATAGCTTTATGTCTCCACTTCCATTGGTCTTACAACAAAACAAATTCTATGCACTGTCTGAATTTTCTATTTGATTTCTAAATCCATCATACATTTAAGAATGAATCAACATGAATTAATGAGAGTATTTTGACCTAAAATTCTGAATTTCTCTAATCATGACTTATTTCCTTTCATTTTCTGACCCCACAGTGATCTTTACAAAGCATTAGTAAGACATTGCGGCTTACTGCGTCTCCTGTGTAGTTAACAGAAATAATGTATGAGAGGTATATCATCTCCTGTCTTACATTTTATGATTTCAATACCAAGGCTGGCTTTGCAAGGTGTAATTCTACAATTGCTGAAATAAAATACAAAAAATATGCCAACAAATTCATTAATTAAATACAAATGTCTACATATTTTTCTAAGGTTAAGTACCCAAATCAAAAAATTTAATACTTAAGGGATGCATTTTCCTATGTCTACATCAACAAGCTAAAGCATCTAAAATTTTCCTGTGAATTATTTTTCTAAGCTTTGACTGTGAACCATAGTGAGCTTTCAATACCCTGACTATTGTAAGTCTGTCTGCTGATACTGCTACTCAGTGAGCATTATTAATCAAGATACAAACAAAATGACATTTCTAAAAAGAAACAAAAAGCTTTTGGCTGAGCAAAAAAAATTACAATGTTCAGAGTTGATTTAACATCATATTAACAGAGCACAAATGGCTTATTATGATGCTTTAGAATGGTGTGCATCATGTGAGCTAAACTATTCCAAGCCACTGCTGCTGTCTTATACTTGGTGTTATTGAACTTCTCTTGCTATGGTGAAGCCACTGCTGCTGTCTAATGCTGGGTGTTATTGAACTTCTCTTGCTATGGTGAAGCCACCACTGCTGTCTAATGCTGGGTGTTATTGAACTTCTCTTGCTATGGTGAAGCCACCACTGCTGTCTAATGCTGGGTGTTATTGAACTTCTCTTGCTATGGTGAAGCCACCACTGCTGTCTAATGCTGGGTGTTATTGAACTTCTCTTGCTATGGTGAAGCCACTGCTGCTGTCTAATGCTGGGTGTTATTGAACTTCTCTTGCTATGGTGAAGCCACTGCTGCTGTCTAATGCTTGGTGTTATTGAACTTCTCTTGCTATGGTGAAGCCACTGCTGCTGTCTAATGCTGGGTGTTATTGAACTTCTCTTGCTATGGTGAAGCCACTGCTGCTGTCTAATGCTGGGTGTTATTGAACTTCTCTTGCTATGGTCAATTGCAGAAATCTACACAACATTCATACTATAAAATATATTTAAACATTTGTTAGATTTTCCTAAAACAACCTATAAATTTCTACATTCTATTGAAGTAATTTCTGTTTATTTCAAAAACAATACAAGTGCAATTAGGAAACCCTTCACAAAAATACGCTTTAACAATTACTTCACAATTGCTATTATGCCAGACCAAAATTAAACATTCTTATGTTCTTTGGCACAAATGAAATAAATCAAACTATAAACAAATTGATAATGTTGTTCTATTATAGCATAAATACACTATCAATTCTACTGTTAACATGTAGATGGGGTTGTCTTTCATGTTAATAGTTCCAAAGAATATAAAAATTATACAATATATGCAAATGAAGTATGCATACGAAATATGCAACAAATGTACATTAAATATGCATATAAATGTGCAACATATGCATATAAAATATGCAACAAATGCATATAAAATGTGCAACATATGAATATGAAATGTGCACCATATGCGTATAGAATATGCACCATATGCATTTAAAACATTCATACATACTAAGCTTGCTCCGGATCACATCACTCACACAGCAACAGTCTCTGAATTCGTCCAAAATAATGAACATAAAAAAGGTCCAAACTTACATTCTTTAAGCCTAACTCCATCAAAATAACTTATACATACAAGCTAGGTACGTATTTCAAAACCAAAGAAATAAGTTTGTGATGATTCATCGGCTTAAATCGTTGAAGGAAACCAGGACCTGTTGAGAAGTTACACAGCCGAAAATTACCAACAGAAATGCAGCACCAATTGAACACATTAGCTAATGAACGCAAATAATCAATTTGTAAAAGAAAATCATCATATCATAGCATTAACATTTATTTTATAAATGCCCCATTTGAGTCCGCACCATGAAAACTCAATTTCTAATAAAAAAGACGAACTATTTCTAGGCTTGAGCTGTCAATATTGAAGCTGCCTAATGCTTTGAAAAATCATCGAGTAATACAAAAATACACAGAAAACAAACGAGTAACGCCCATGATTATATATACCAGCAATGTAGCTACATCTTGCAACAACAGCTGCTACTCCTACATATTTTTACCGCTAAACATCACACATTAAACCTTCAAGAGTACGATTGGCACTGTTTGTTGTTTTGGATTTCGATATGACATGCGTGAACAAGTGAAAACCGTGCTGCGTCCAAAAGTCCGTGAATGGCACCGAAGGAATTAAAACTATTGAAGTAAAGAAAGAAAAGAGGAACAAAATTATTTTGACCAACGTAAAATCCAAATTGATTTAAAAAAACAACTAAGTTGCCTACTTGACTCTCAAAATTTATATATGATACAAACTTTAGTCGAAAAAATGATATGTAGACCACTGCCAGATGTTTTGAACTTCTATGTCTAGTTTACATGCTGTGCTATTTTTTTGATGGAAGTGACTCATACTTAGCATGGTAATCAAACATTACACAATGTAAGAAAAAATATCTCAACAATTATCAGTGTTATATATAAGAAAATTTACGCCAATTAGTTACCCATTATCAGTTACACAATTTTAACAAACAAACAAGATTTTCCCCCAAACTAAACTTGAGAGCATAGACACTTTTGCAACATATGGATTTTTCAAATAACTTATACGAAAGACTGTAGGTGGGAGAAATAATATTTGTGGGGGTGCGCACTATTTTTCAAAAACATTTAAAAATACAAATGAAGTAAAACAATCAATAAGGTATCATTAAAAAAAGAAATGAGATGCAAAAAAATGTATTTAGACAAAGACAGATATAGAGATGTGACAAATTGGAGCAGATATTACGAGTTCTAATTTCATTCGTGTTCGCTTAATATCAATACACGTAAGTACTCATGTATGAGCGAAAATTTATTCGAATGATGTTTAAGATACTAATTTGTAAAGTTATTGTATGGTAGGTAGTGCATGATCTTGAGTAGCGCTGCTCAAGATCATCTAAATCATTTAACGTGCCACCTTACTGAAATATAGTTAAGTCGCATTCAGGATTCCTCTCATTTCCCTCATTCAGGTCACACAGGCAAAGAAAAATAAAATTAGAGAAAAATATTACCATAAAGTTTTGGTAGCTGAAAATCCCATCAGCACTTCTCATACCATACATAACTTTACAAGTTTTTTTAATTGGATAATAATCGTTTCCTTCATTTCAAATTTACATAGCGCATGCTGCAAGGTGGGAAATCAATAACAAGAAATCAGTGTGCCAAATAGCGCCTTTGTAGGCTGAAAGTTATCCGCAAAGCATGACAGCTCCTGGAGGGCTGCATGCAAATGAGACGGTGGCGGTTGTGCCGCTGTCAGAAAAGGCGGTGAATGTCACGGTTGTGAAAATCGTTGCAGGATAAAACAGAATGCGACCATCTTGCTTCAGTGATTCAGGTTCCAATACAGACGAGGAAAGCTGCGCCGAGACGTCCGACAACACAGGTTCTCTGCACAAAAATACAATAACTCTTGAAAGCAAACATATTCACTTTAATTTCGAAGGTTGCTCATAGTTGCAGTTTCAAATTTAAAGAATTACGATGCACCTCCTGCCAAATAATATTCTACCACGTACGGTAATACTTGTACAGATGATGACGGCTGCCTTCTAATCACATGCAGATGAGAACATGAGGTACGATGCCTTATTACTACTGGTACTTTAGTTTCAAAAAGATCATAAATTTCCAGTCTATGACAAGATTTCAGCTGTTATGAGTCATTTAGCTCTAAGCCATGACAATGGGTGTCTGTCCGTTCATAGATATATGAGTATAATGCCTCTTGGTGCCTGCTCCTATATCGAATGATCGTGAACAAGAGCACGTAATACCTAACGTTGTGGTTTGAGTATGGGGATTTAATAATCAATTTCAAGCTGTTAATTTATATGGTCATCGTGCATTTATGCAGTTTAAAACTACCTTTCTTAAAGTTCTGGGCTTACAGTTAAAAATGCTGCGTCAGGCCTCATTGGGATACAAAAGATCCTCATTATAGTACATGCCCTAAAAAGCATGGTAGCCGACATGGTTCTTCCTCAAATAGAGAGAGGTGGATACAACAATTTAATAACGTAATACTTATGTAAGGAAGAGATATAAAGGTTTATAAGATTTGATTAAAAGTAATTTATAATTTCTTAAGAACAAAAACAGATACATATTAGCAAAAAATCTCAACTATTGGGACTTCTGTTGTTTGGGTAGTTTTACACTCATACAGAGTTCAAAAACAGGACAGAGAAGAGTAATTGTATCAAAAAGTCAGCATTAAATAATAAACTTTATCTATTATACTTTATGAAATTACTTCGTAGCTAAACTCACATATTTAAGTTTTCTCTGATAAGAGTGGATCGTTTTTTCCTTCCGGTGCATGCACTTGTAGCAACCATATTTGCACAAATGACGACGGTGCCGCTCGTGGTGGTCACCACTCTAGTGTTGGTGGATGTACCCAAGAACAACCGCGCCTGAGGACCGTAACCTGACCAAGTGATGTCCATAATCATAATGTTTGTCTGCTCACATCCCCAAGCTGGGGTACGTGTACCCTAGAGGTACATTTGCTTATCTAAAGGAGTACATTTAATATTAGTGATAAGAAGGTAAAATTTGTTCGTATGTTATTTGTTTTTAAATATTTATGCATATATATCAGTGAATATATATTTTTCAAATATCTTGCTCATTGGGGTGCATGCTCATCTGTCGAAATACTGAAGGGAAACAAGGTCAGAGAAAGGTTTGGTCCCTCTGGCTTCGACAGTTATTAGTATGAAAAAGTAAATTCTAATTATTATAATTTTTAAAACGTGGAATAGTGGTGTACAAGCAATATATGTAACTTCATGGTCCAAATCAATACATATATTTAATCTTTTTTCCCATGATAATAGACCGTAATGATCTAAATATTTTTAAGTAAGGACCATGATGTATTTCACCAAGTACGATATTCAGGCTTATATGGACTGCCTTGTTTAGAAAATTTGAAAGCAAAAGGAGGCCAGAATGGTAGAGAAGATATTCTAAAAGGCGGCCTTCGTACTGCAACAGCCTATTTCGAAGAGTAGTGGTTACAAAAAAGAAAGATAAAATGCACTTACTTTTAAGTAAGCTGACAATAGGCATCTAAACCAACAATAATTCACAGGGTAACAACCAAAAAATCGTCAGGGGTTTCTCAGCTGATTTATACTAATTTTGGTGTTCTGAGTCCGAATATCA
>VCRD01000240.1:142800-157881 GCA_006783055.1 Trinorchestia longiramus
TTATGCCGTGAACTCTGAAACTTTGTGTCACGTAACGTTTATTTAGAAGTATTATATGCTTATCAAATTTGATGGAGTAAATAATAACAATGAATTTGGATACGTTGACTTTTATTTCTTGAGGAAAACGGAAAAAATCGTCAGGGTTTCTCAGCTGATGATCCGCAGAAATTTGTATTTTTTACGAAAAATCGATTTTTAAAAAAATCTGTAGCAAAAAATCTTGACCTGATTGAGCAAACCCAAGGTCATTTTCGGACTCAGAGCATCAAAATTAGTCTAATTCAGCTGGAAAACCCAGGACGATTTTCAAAAAATATTTTTTTGTTACCCAGTGTAATGAGTACGTGTCGCACGGGACACGCCTTTAGAATGAAAAGTCTATCAAAATAAATTAACCAATTTCCTCACCATGGATCCCCAGAGAACCGAAATAATAAAGTAATAATGAAATTCTACGGTAAACGCTCTCATTTTGGCAATAATTAGAAGGAATACTAATGACAAGAAAAATGAAATCCGAGAGGTTCAAACAGACAAGCTCCTACTTTTATCGTCTTGGGTTCCTATACACAGCAGTTTGGTGTGAAGGTAAAGCTTTTCCTGCACAGAGCTAAGAAAAATTGAGCCTTTCAAGGTTGTCTGATTTGCATTTCTCAGAATACCCGCTAGTGACATAAAATGATACTGTACCTTTGAATTTTTCTCTCAAGATCAGAAACATAGTTCATGAGAGGAATTTATTACTACAGAAGAAAGAGTTTTCAGTAACATAAGTCAGAGACTGCTGATGGCCTGTTGTGACAGAGATAAAAGCGCATGACCTACTTGCTTCTGTAAAATAACTGTTATTAATAAATCGACTGAAATCAAGTCTGTGACTGCACAAACTCAGCAGTTATCCAAGTCGGCCGCTTAGTCTGGCGTCGTTGCCCATCCTCACTGAGAAAACTACACAATTTTTGCAGAAATTTAATTTTCTTTGCTATATCACTGACCTTCTTCATAATGTTTCTCTAACGAAAGAATCGAAACTTTTTGTTCCGATTTCAGGAACTTGAACATTTCATGTATTATAGATTGTTGAGTACGTCCTCGGCTCATGAGTCGAAAAGCAAAAACGTTCCGTTACAGAGCTGAGAGCTCTAACGTGTCTAGTGGTCATTTGATCATTGCAGGGTCGGCAGCATACAGGCAACAGGCTTACAAGATTCATGTTCTCGTGGTTGTGGTGCACGCATGAGATGCGTGAGCAAATTGTACATTGCCTGTAGAAAACTATTAATAACTTAGATTAGTCGGTTTCCATGACAAAAGCATCAATTGATTTTACTTGTATAGGAAATTTATGTGCGAGTTCAGATGATCGTTTTGTCGATCATTAACTTGGTTCGTCCCTAGTAATAATAGACTTATCAAATTTCTGGTAATTTGGTGCACATATCGGTTAACTACTGATTGGAAACAAAAGAAATTCTTCTCATGATTTGTTTTGAAAAATGCAAGTAAAAAGAACGTACTTGTCAGTGCAATAGGAGCGTCTTCAGCATTGTCGTACCCTCTAGAAGTCGAAAATTCCAGTCCATAGCCTTCATGAAGAAGCAGGGCAACCATGATCACCAAGTGTGGTAGTAGTCGGGCCATGGGGACTTTTTATTATGGTATCCTGAAACCAAATGCAAGACGCAGACTGTTTTGAATAACTTTAAAAGTACATATTCAAATAATTTTTAGCACGAGACTGGTCCATACACATATCAGCATACAAACATTCTGTGAGAAATTAGTTACTTCCTATCACGAGTTTCTGATCACAAAGCCAAGTTGATGTATTTCCCATCTGGTGCCTTAATTTGGCTGATTGGGCTTGTTAGTGCACCCACAGAATTACCATTTTCTAAATCTCATTCCTTAAAAATAACAATCACTTCAAGTTGTTATATTAGAAAATATTTTGCAGATACTTTGAATTCAGCACATTTTTCTCTAACAACTTACTCACAAAGTTTTACTATGAATAAACAAGAAACTTAAAACCTTTAGGCAGAAACTCGCCGCCTGGAGATGACATGATGACTGTTATTCCACGAACGAAGAGTTTCATTTTAATTTACCATCGCGGCACGAGGCTGAAGTTCGACAACTTCTTGAATTCATTGTGGGTGAATTTTATCCTTGAGGTTATCGATAAGAAATTTCCTTTTGTGAGAAACTGCTCAAATGAATTATTTTCATCAGTAGTACATAACCAATATTTTTTAATCATCTCTTACTATATTTCAGGGTGCGTGTTGATTCCTCACGGATAAAATTCACCCACAATGAATTCAAGAAGTTGTCGAACATCTCTCATTCACCTCCTCTTCTTTCAAAGCACAAAAGCTTACAATTTCTGTCTTCTAATCTGGGGTCTAAATTTTCTGTCTGAAATCCTGAAATTTCCCCCTAGGGTTAATTTCACGGGTTGAGATCCTTTGGTTCAAATCAAACGTATGAGGCGTTTTATTTGTGTAAGTTTTTTATTTCTCAGATTTAAGAGATGCTGTAATAATTCTTTTTTATTCTTATTGTGGTAATCTTTATAGAATATTTTCTACACTTTTTCCTTCAATGTATTTGAAAATATTCAACAAAACAGAATAACTTTGAATTAAAAAAATCGGATTTAAATAGAATTTCTGCTGTTGATTTTCGATTCATACCCAAAAGCTGCTGAAAATGCAATTGGTGAATCGTTTCCAGTTTTGTCAACATTTCTTTGTGAATCAGGCGATGCAACTCTATTGCAAATTTAAACGAAGAAGCACTGCTAAAAAATCACTTGAGTTGTGCTCCTTCAAATACTCCTCCACATTTCCCAGAATTGACTTATTATGTTGTTTAGTTTGTTGGCAGAGACAACGCCTGCAAAGGTACGTTTACATCACGATTTTTCCACAGAGACATTCATAAAGAAACTAATATGGAGAGATAATGTCTAAATAATAAGTTCCTTTCAATTTGAAAGCTTTTGAAAGACAATCGAATGGCGTATCTTCGAAATACATTTACATACGAGTATATTATGCACAAACAAGTATTCAAGTAGGAGAAAAATAACAGTATTTGCGATTCATTATACTTTATGCGTGATAGTCTGTCTGCTGGTGTGAACAGGTAAGATCAAACGAGCATGGAACTTGCGTCGCTGCAACTATTTGTTCCTCAAACGCTCAAAAGACTTCACGTGAGAGACTTGCTTCCCCACCTGCCCCCGTACTCAGGTGCTCTTTCTAAATTACATAGTAAAATTGTAATTTAGAAGTCAAGTGTAACTAGTTACTGGCGATGCTATTTTATAATTATTAACAATTGACGACGATTAAAATTTGATAGAAAAATTAAAGAAAATTTTGTTGCAAAGAAACAACGAAAACTTGCGACAACTGTCGTGGTCTGTAAAGGGACAATGCATGTACATTTAAATTGCGAATTTTTTAGAAAGCTTCTTTTGGAATCTCATATAATTCTTATGCTTAGGCCTTTAGCACAGCTTCTATATTCAACAAATTCAGTTTCATTACTATTACAATTCAAAAAATATTCGTTCAGATTGGGGAGAACGATAATTTTGCAATGTACCCGTGAAAATTTACGTTTCCTAAATTTTTCATATTATCCAAAATTTCTTTCCAGCTTTCTTAACGAACAATCAAACATTCAACGTTTGCAGGATTACAATGAGCAGATCTCAATGGCAGGAAACAGATAGCAATTTTTAAAATATAATTTCATAACTTCAGGTCGGGAAGCAACTGTGATTTCATTCTGGTAATTACAAAACAGCAAATTCTCTCACCACTCTCCCAACTTCGATCAGACTTACAATAGATTACATTGGTCCACGTGGTCTCTTTTTATAGCTTTCTTATGGAGGCTATCAAGGAAAACCAGCCACTAAATTCATTGTAAACGGGAATTTCTGCATAGGTACATGTTTGGGATCTCACTCAACCAATTTTGTTTGTGATCTAAATCATTGAAATTAATAACATGATTCTAGTGAACAATAACTTTTGTTTGTTAAACAATGAAAATTATTTTAATTTTTAATGTAAGGTGGAATTGTTTAGAATAGGAGATGCAGAACAATTGAGCTTACCACAATTCTACCTACGATTACACGCTAATGTGACTTGTTCTCATTCGATACAGTCAGCTGGACATAAAATTGAATAATTGTAAATGTTACAATTATTTTTGTGCTTCGTCAGTCAAACCAGGCGAACAGTTTGAACAGCTTCGCTCACTGTCACCCATACTGTCTGCATTTGAACATTTTGCAAACAATAATGCAGGGTACAGCAACATAACTTCCTTTTTCATAACTTTTTGAAAGGCAAAAAGTAACGTTATGTATTGCTATTGCAACAGCAACATAAATTCCTTTTTCATAACTTTTTGAAAGGCAAAAAGTAAAGTTATGTATTGCTATTGCAACAGCAACATAACTTCCTTTTTTCATAAATTTTTGAAAGGCAAAAAGTGAAGTTATGTGGCAGCACTCTGTACAATGAGACAGACCTCTAATTACGTTACGAAAAAAAGCCATTTCTGACCAGGATCCCAAAATAGTGCAACCTTTCTTTACTGAAAAGAAATTTCACCGTTATGATTGATGAACGGCAAAGTAAATTCAAGTAGGATCTGACTTAAACCTTATGATGCTGCTTCTGTTAAGCATGAGGGTGATGAGCCTAAGTTGATTCATGAGTGTACAAAAACAGGTGCCAGTCAGTACCAGGCTTCCATTGCTCCCACTTCCACAAGTTGCAGTTTTTGCCCTCAAATTTATGTACATACTATTGGATCAGCAAGTAAATCAGGGTATGTTTATGAAATATGAGTGCCATCAGTGCAATTAGGTTTCAGTGGAGGCAATCTTCCTCTCGGATTTGGAATTGTCACTTTTACTGACGTAATTGACTTTATATGATGAATCATGTAAATGGAGCAGAATAGTACACATCCAAATGATACATATACAAAATGAGCAAATTTGTAAGACTTAAGAATTCATAAGGTGGTCATACAATACAATAAGTGCCTGAATTAGGATAGAAATTCTGGACAGTGGTAGGTTAAGGTCCCGGCTTTCTTGTAATAACTACGAGTTGAAAAATTGTCCTTGCGTCTTCTTCATAGTCTCCATGAGAGAGGTATAAAAAAAGACCACGTGGACCAATGTAATCAATTGTAAGTCTGATGGAAGTTGGGAGAGAAGTGAGAGAATTTGCTGTTCTGTTATTACCAGAATGAAACCAAAGTTGATTCCCGATCTGAATTTGGAAAATTATAATTTTCAAATCTACTATCTGCTGCCTACCGGTGGGATCTGCGCGATGTAATCCTGCAAACGTTGCAAGTTGGATTGTTCTGAGAGGAAATTGAAAATAAATTTTGAATAAAATGAAATAATTTTAGGTTACGTTCATTCTTGTAAGATACTGTAGAATTATCGTCCATCCAAAACTGTAAGGATATTTTTCATTTCTAATTACTCAACCTTGTAAAATTGTTTTTTATCCCCTAATAAAAATGCAATTTAGAGTATTGGAACTTTCCCTCTGATCGCTCGTTTTATCCTAATATTCCGTACCATCAACTCGCGTTTGGGTAGTGCTATTTTAACCACTCTAATCTTCTTACGTGTACGTGTATGAATGATTCTTGTACGGTGTATTATTCAGTATTATTCATACATTTTAGTCAGTATGAATGTAATTTATACTTTTTAGCCGAACAACTAAAAACATCGATGAGTGTAATTTATACTTTTTAGCCGAACATTTCGAACAGCTTTAATGTTCCTGTCGGCGCAGTAGGTTTTATATTAAACAAATGGAAGGAGTTTGGGGCAACAGAAAATTTTCCACGATCTGGATCATCCCGAAAACTTTCGCTAAGAAGTGGCAGTAGCATTGTGCAAACAGTAACGAATAATCCTTTCGTCTCTAGAAAAGAGCTTCAAAATGATTTTTGTGCTAGTGGAAAAAAGGTCTGTAAAAGAACAATAAGTGATGAACTTCCTCTGCAAAATTTACGGGTCCTCGCAAGACCCGTTGCTGAAGAAAACCCACTTGCAATCAAGATTGCAGTTTACTAAAAAAAATGGTTAAAGCATGATTATGACTTTTTGAAACAAATTTTAAGGTCAGTTGAATACAAGATCGAGCTTTATGTTTAATACGATGCAACGTATGGTCGGAGACAAGATGGAACTGCTTGTAAATAGAAAAACCTCACCCCTATTATGAAGTATAGTCGTTGAAGCATAATGATACATAATGACTAGGTAAACAGTCATGGCACATGGACACGCCCATCAAACCTCCCGGGATCATGGAGCTTCATCATCACCCCTACTCTAAGAATGTTAACCTTAAGAATTTGAAAAACCAATGCACTAAATGTCTATGTACTGTGTACTCGATTGGAAATAAAGATTGTTTTGTTTTGTTTAAATATCGGGTTGCTTTGCTTTCACTGCCACTGGAATATTAAAAACGACCGCTGCAGCTCTATTGGGCAGTTATGGCAAAGGGAATGATAAGCTTTCAAAAACTGCAAAGTCTTGGCTGTCAAATGCTGATAGCCAACATAGCCTCCATTTGAATCATGCCTGAAACAAAATGAAAAATAGCAGTGTAAAATATCTTTTATAACACCCTGTATTAACATAGAATAGCCAATAACCCTACTTAAATCTGATAGAACATTTATGGAGACTTAAATTTTAAATTTTCGGAAGACGAGTATCTAGCCTCAATGAATTAAAGACTGTCACCAAAGACAAATGGGCTTAAAAATTTCGCTTGAATTTTGCTAAGACGTTCAAAAAACTTGATAAAACCGTTTAAGAGCATAAATAACAACCAACAAAATATTAAATACATTTTGTTCTAGTGTCCAAATGCGTTTTTCACTATTTTTTTAAGTTGTATATCCTCATTGACATATATTATGTATTGTATTGTCGCTCAGTCATTTTTCTTGTTATTAATCGGTATTGCATGTAAATTTCGTAGTTATGACTCTTTGAAAAAAAATTAAAACTGAAAGTTTGAAACCGTTCAAATACTTGTTTCACCTCACTGTGCAGATAAACAATGAAATTACTCTACTCTCAACAGACACTAGTATCGAATTTTTTGTATATGTATCTATATCCAGTTCATTAATATTACTCTAGTTTGATATTTGGCTGTACCCTTGCTACTACTGTGCTCGTAGATGAAGTTACTCGTACCTGACCTTATTTAATGAGTCGCGGTCGGTTAACCCTTTCGGTACCATGATGCAAATATCAGAACCTTTTCAACACATTTAACATCAAATTTATAAAAAAGATGTTTTGTGATGTTTTACGGTCACTGCATTGTCCTGATCAAATTGTAGTTTGCATTACCCTACCAGCGTTTACACAGACACACGTGTTGCTCTGCATCTTAAAATGCGCAAAATTGGAGCGGTACTTATATGTACCGTCAGTATCGAAAGGGTTAAAATTGATGCTGCAGCCGCCTTGTCTTCACAGTTAGTGCCAGTCTGTGCCAGGCCCCTCTGACCCCTGCATCGAATACATTTTGTTTTTGCCAGAGAACGGCCACATTTGCACGTCTCCATGCGCCCTCATAACTGTTGCTGTCGGAACTGCGCAATCAAACCACGATAAAATTTCCGATTGGGTAAAAACGTAGTACATTTTCTTAACATCCCTTTATTTTTGATATGCATTTTGGAGGAAATAAAGGAAATATTTAATAAAAACCATGTTGTTTTTACTATTCAGCTGATGTGGGTATTAAAAATTCCTATGCATCTTGCAGTAAATGTGTCAGTGCTTGTGAATGTCGTTCAAGCAAATGGGCATCCTTAGTTATACTGCTTTTACGGCACTCCATTCAAAAAATGTCATGAGGATTTAGTTTTTCCCTGGGTGTGATGTCATTTTCTTTTTCTTCGTTGACAGTTTAAAACGAAATCAAATATGTCTACACGTCCTATGCTCAATTGTACTTGTAATTTTCCTATAGTACACATTCGCTTGTCCCTCTTACGACAGTAGGTTTTCGAGTTGAAGTGTGATTCAAAACATTAACATTAAATTAGCTACTACTTTTAAACATCACCGTCATCGCATCGAGTCATTCTCATATCCTAACGTACGATATCAGGCCAGTGAAAATTTAAAAAAATACTAGAACACAAAACTAATTGTGATTACGACATTAATTAAGTAGCGAGTGATTCTTTCGATATTTCTAAATAAACTGATTGGATACGAGTATTTTTTCTCCATCGTATATTATCTGACTATAAATGGTGTAAATTATTTTGAACTTCCTTTGCTGAACTGAGTTCATGATAGAAAATTTTTGTCTTGCATTAGTTATCAGTGTTTTATGAAACTAAGTTGCACTTTCTACAATTCAAAACGAAGTTGAACTCTTACATACCTTCATAGTTGTCTCTTCATACGTTGCAATGCTTTATTAGCACTGTATGGGAACTGAAGCCTTTCTTCAAACTGATTTCAGTCAAAGAAAACTATTCAAATGTTATGCAGGGTGCAGCAACGTAGCTTCCTTTTTTCAAAGTGAAGCGCTTTGAAAGAAGGAAGTTATGTTGCCGCAGCCTGCATTTCTCACAAAGACAAAGCAGGCTCTGGGATGCCATCTACCCTGGCTCACAGGAGAAAAACTCTGAGGGACCATCCTGTTGTATGCCTGTGTATTAAAGGGAATTGAAGGCTGTTACAAAGGCTCCAGCTAGACGCTGGCCCTCAAATCTAAGTCTAAGTCTAAGGTTAAGTCTAAGGCTCATTCTGCTACCCTCGCAGAAAGGTTTATAAAAGTGCATAGCTCCTGTATATACCGCAAAGATAACTGTTCCAACGAAAAGTTTCTATTGAGTTGCGATTTTACGCTCGTCGGTAAAAAATTATGAAAAGGAAAAAATCTTGTTACTTCCTTCTTCTCAGTTGAAAAAATGAGGAAGAATTTCTTTGCAAATTTATGTTCTCAAGTTTTTTCTTTCAGATCGAGAGCAAGAAACTACGAAAAACGCTCAGCAGCAATTTATAGATATATCTTCACACCGACAAGTGACGGGTTATACCTGTGACTGTCATATAAATTATGTTTGGAGTTGATGGTGGGAATATAAATTACAGAAAATTACTTTAAATAAGCGCACCTACTGAACACCAAGTTTTTTACAAATTAAATGTGAGTGGGAAGAAATCTAAAGTGGTGGGAGACTTATGAGTAAGAGGATGACAAATGAAATAAGTTTTATAATAGCTAACAAACCAATTAGGTCCATGGTATTGAATAAAGATATTTATCAGATTACAGAGCAAATACGAATGTAAGTGCACTCTCACGAGTGAACGGATTGCAGGGAGTCCAAGAGTTCTAAATCAGTAGCACTGACTGATAGTCCCTGAAGAATTTTTTTACATTCATCTGCATTATATATTCATTAATGTTAAGGTCAAAAGCCATCCCTTAGTCCAGGAAACAATTATAAAAATTCTCAGAAGAAACTGGGAAACTCAAGTTTTACTGACGTGAAATTTATTTTTCAAGCGTCCCTACACATGAGTTAGATAAAATGCCTCACGCTGGATACAGAGCAAGCAGTTGTCGCTCAAGCAGTCATGCAAATTTACTGTCCTGTGTGATATATCAAAATGAGTTCATTTATTTTCATTTTAATTTTATCATAAAAAAAAATTTACTGGGAAATGAAATGAAGCCACAGTGAGTTCATTTTGAATTATCTGTAATGGGAAAATTGATATAGGAATGAATTTAATTTAATAGTCGGATACATGATACTTACGTAATTCTACCCTAACAATGCATGCAAAAATACGGTACGCTGTTCTTTTACGAACGTACTCTAAGTCAAAAAGAAACAATGCTTTACATTTACACAAAGTCGGAACTGCTTGAGCAACAGTGCTTTCTACCTAGCGTGCTGCATTTTATCCAGCTCATGCGAAAGGCCGTACGACAATTAAACTCTTCGTCAGTGAACTTGTGTGTAATTGTTTTTTGATCTAGGGAATAGATAATGGACATACATATGAAATATATTCAAGAAAAAAGATTCATTACATCGAATGTTATGGATAATACCAATCCGCCTCACATCTGGCACAACTCTGACGGTATTTTGATCTCCTTACATTAGTTATTTTAACTTTAAATTCTTCATAAGAAAATTAATGAATAACAGTCCTCAAATTTAATGTTTTTAGTTATAGTTAGTTGGAGTTTGAACTATAAATTGTTAGACCAAAACACTCCACCTGTAATACGTGCATGGAGTAGTTTTTATTGTTATTTATCCTGATTATTAACTTTACGCTATTTGAGTTCCTAACGGCTAGTAGACGAGTAAATCTTTTTATAATAATACCCATGTTACCGGTTTTAAGTAGTTGCGTGCTTTTTGCTCTGATTTTTACATGGAATTAGAACCTTTGGTGTTTATGGACGACTGGGAGCCTCTGTTTGGATGTTCAGTGGCGATTGGCGAAGGACAAGGATTTATTTTTCTTTCTCATAATGTTTGCTTTCACTCTGAAACTAAAAGCGTCTTCATGATTTTTTGATGAGAATGTGTTTTGTATAAAAGTGTAGAGTTTTTATTCAATGTATTATGCTCTATTATCAGATTGTTGGCTTTGTATAACTGTTTTCGTTCTTTAACTTCAAATTTATGTGATCGTAGGACTGCAGCTGTTCTTGGATTTACCCGTGATTTAAATCTGTAGATTAATGCAAACACAGAATTATTAATATTGGCAAGATTTTTTATTCTTTTGATTATTTTGTTACCTTAATAAGAATTTCGTGTAGGGCTTTGAGTCAAACTATTATAAATAGATGAAGGCCAACAAGGTGACCTTTTTTTCACTTGCTGTTCAATCACATCACAAGTGTTTGTGCAGAATGAAACTTCAATCTAGCAACTGATGATTCTATCTAAACCTGTGCATTAATGTTTATAAATAAATTAGATATCAAATAGAGATCAGTGGCCTAGTCTGAAAAGCATTACCAGAACAGAGTTATGCAAGTCAAATCAAGTGTATTACACCATGGAATTATTTATTCACTTGAAAGCATTTGAAATTTAGGTGTTAGCCATACATACTTGACATAGTACTCTGGAGTTGTATTGCACAATGCTTTTGTGTTGTCAAGTGAGCAATGGATCTACACAGGCAACAAAAAGAAATTCAATATGTGAGTTGTGAGCTGTAGGTGTATGAGTTAGGATGATTCTTAGTTTATTATCAATTTACAGGATTTGGATTTTGTTTGTTTTCTGGATTTTCAATTGTTTGTTTTGAGATATAAAAATTGGTATCTGAATTATTAAAACAATTATTTGAACTGCACTGGCCATTCAAGTATATATCTATAGAAGCCTTCACTCTATTAAAACAATTAGATATGAATTTGAAATAACCAGTGCAGTTCATGTAATTGCCTACCCTTCCCAGACTTGTTTGTGCTTGACTGCTTTACATTCTTGCTAAGTTACTTAGAGTAGCCTTGAACTCAGTCCTTCTAGGCTGCATGTTTTGTATTGCATTTGAGTGAGCTAAGTTCCATAGCTTCATTGGGAAGTGTCCATGCAGACCACACACTGGGAAAGAGCTTCTTGGGGATAAATTTCAGTGAAACCCTGCTCTATGGTTGTTATGTCATACTTGTGCTTTAAATGTGTAGAATTGAGGTTGCATCAAGTATAACAAACAAGCTAAAATGTGTTTACAATAAAAAATGTTATAGATACACAAAAGTTGGTTGATTTCATAATTACACAGCAATCAATCAGTTAAGTGGTGTTGAGTTATTGTTGTTGTGTTGTTGTTGTTGTTTGTTGCTGTGAAGTGAATTTTTATTTACAAAATTTACAGCTATAAAGAAAACAAAACAAAGTGATGACACACTTGCACAGCATGGAGGCAGGTGGAGATAATGACCATTGGTAACTTTTAAAGGTTAGCTCATTAATATTGAGTCATAAGTCAACTTGCAACATTGAAAAATGTTGAACAGTTTTAATACTGTGAATGTTATTGTTAGAAATGGGATGCAACCTCAATGGAGCCAGTACTGAATGTGTTCTGAATATTTTACAGCATCCTACTGTACTTTTTTGACATTGTAGGAAAATTATATAACATTTTTGTTGTAGCAAGTTGACTTGCTAAATAGTATGAAGGAGTTTGATACCTTGAACTGAATATCACACATAACTCTAAAAGTTTTTATGTACCACCTGTAAGGCCCTTGCATACCTCTAGTGCATGTGCCACAGTTTAGGTAACACTAGTCTACTGAATGTGTTCATAATTTAATTTGCATGTATATGATTGAGCACATTAATGTGTTTTGCTACTTATTTGTCAACAATGAGGTATTTAGGAGTACAATTCCATTTTCAAGTTCTTTTCTATTATTGACCTTTGCATCAATTCAATTTAAGGTTGTCTACCTAAGTGTGAGAATATAATGTTTCTAATTTGTAATAAATTGTAATTTCTAAACAAGCCAGTAAAGAAAGAAGTATTATAAAATGTTGATATTTGATTGTATATTTTAATTTTATTGGAAGGCAGATATAATAATGTAATCAAATTTTTAATTATATGCATCATGGTGGTTACAGTGTTGACTTTTTTGGGGACAATACTCATTATTGCTAATTAGTCAATCAATTCTAAAACATGTGAAATCAGAATAACTTCCAGAAACAAAACATTTGTGTTTTTTTGGAAGTATTAATGAAGGAAAGAACAATAAATATGACCATTTAAGGGTCATATTGTAAAATTTAATTTTGAATATCTATTTAGCTATACTATTGTGCCATTCAT
Source organism: Trinorchestia longiramus (assembly GCA_006783055.1). Taxonomy (NCBI): domain Eukaryota; kingdom Metazoa; phylum Arthropoda; class Malacostraca; order Amphipoda; family Talitridae; genus Trinorchestia; species Trinorchestia longiramus. Next base: position 155,747 of record VCRD01000240.1, read on the forward strand.
TGTTATAGCCAGATCACATACTGGGGCTTTTGCACAGCTTGAAGCACAATATTATTTAAACTTAAATTGTATAAAATAGGACTTTAGAAGTGATGAATAAAGAATGACGTATTTTTTACATCAATTTGTTAGAAACAAGCTTTAAAGATTTCTCTGAATTAAGACGTAAATAAATGTCCATAAAAACTGAATACAACATACATTTTCTCTTTTAATCTAGAAAGAACCAAGAAGAAACTGGGGCAAATAGTTTTGAAAGTGACATAAAAGGAAGATCAAGGAAAGTGAGCGGTGAACTGAAAAGAAAAGGAAAATGATTAAGCAAGACTGGAAAACCCTGCAAATGGAGCATGAAAAAGAAAAAGTAATGCATGCCTCACCTCAACAGCTTGTAGCAAGAGATAAAATAGTAAAAATAAAATTAAAGGGAGAGGAACAGCAAACCATCTTCATACTGTAAATTACATAGGGAAAATTATACAATTAAACAAATTGCTAAGCAGATAAATCATTCTAAAAGTCTTGCAAACCAATTTCTGATATTTAATAATGGAACTAGTTGTCTAACTAAGACAAATAAATCAGGTAGACAAAGAAAACCTACAGTAGGAGAGACCAGGGTTATTCAACATCCATCACTAGAAGGCTGTTTTCTAACCATAAAATTTATAGTCAAACCATAAGTGGTACTACTGTTTCACAACAAATTGTGTCTAGAGGTAATTGCATGAAATAGGTCTTTATCCAAGATCTCAACAAAGAGTGACATAAGTAAAAAGAATAGGCAGATGATTGACATTTGCAAAGAAACATGTCAGTTGGCTAGAAGATGGTTAAAAAAGTATTTTTCAGAGATGAATTTAAATGCCATGTATTTGGTACTGATTGTAAAGAGTTTGTGAGATGAAGAATAATTATTGAATGTTTGAAATCAAACTGTTTGAAGAAAACTGTGAAGTTTGGAGGGATGAGCATGATGGTTTTCAGTATGGCATCAGGCCTAGGTACATCACCTCTTGTGTGTTAAGACACCAGAATGTCATAGAACAATATGTTGTACCAGTTTTGCAGGAATCTGTGATGAATATTTCTGTTTTTATTAGGATGATGCTCTCTGCTACAAAGTAAAGCTCATTATTATGTACAGTGCATCTTTTTAACCAGCACCCATGGAGCTTTTGAAGTTGTTGGTTAATAAATAATGTCATTATTTCAGGCGATCCTTTAAAAATGCCTTACAACCTTATTTAAACCTCCTATTATATCACCCAAGTAACCACAAACAATTCATAGACACGCTAGACATAAAAGGAAAACAATATCAGTTGCAAGTGCCAGTTAAAAGGAATTCTGCTGTATCATAAGGATTGATGAGTAGAGGTTATGGACTGGCCTCCTCAGAGTCATGACATGAATTCACAGTAAAGCCTGTAGAAGACCTTAGGACAAAATCTTATGCCAAGAAATCCAATAACAGTTAACTTGACAGTTCCAATGTACTTGGATACTCAAAAAACAATCAAATATTGAATAAATATGGTAGTATTACATATTAAGGCTGCCTGAAAATTAAGAAAAAATAAAAGTACTGTATATCTACACTTAGTGATACTTTGTAAAATATTGATTCACATTTTTTGAAGATTAGAAAGTTTTTATATTTTTCCTTCAATTTTTGATGACTCTGTATCTTAAATGCTGACATTTATATTTACTGACATGCAAGAGCTCATCTGCAATATAGCCTTGAAAATTCTAATCTCATAATATAGTGAACATTGGATTAGTTTCTAGCATTTTTGTGAATTTAAACTATCAGTTTATCAATTTTACTAATCCTCTGATTTTGCTTTGCTAAAAAATTTTGCATTTTAAATTTTAAGGAACTTTATTTTGCAGATTAACTGATGTTTTGAGCATATTATGGACCCAATGTTTTTGAACCAGCTGGGCATTCAGCCCCCTGCTGCCAGCCTTCCATTAGGCCCTGCAAATGCCCCTGCAACTCTCTCACACCTCAATGGACTTCCTCAGGAGTCCAAACTGGCCTCCTACATAAGTGTGAGTTATGATGCTGATCTGGTCTGCTATTTCCTGCTCCAATGTTGCCACATGTTTCCATTTGGTATGTCTTA
>VCRD01000240.1:158646-193289 GCA_006783055.1 Trinorchestia longiramus
AGACATTTTTATGCTATGTTTTTGCTTCATTATTTCTTGGTTAAATTTTTTGTGCAGGAAATATTTTATTTTACATGTACACTTATACATTTAACAAGTACACAAGTTATACCACTGTTGGTATAATAATAATAATAATAATAATAATAATAATAATAATAATAATAATAATAATAATAATAATAATAATAATAATACCACTGTTGGTATTATAATAATAATAATAATACCACTGTTGGTATTATAATAATAATAATAATACCACTGTTGGTATTATAATAATAATAATAATACCACTGTTGGTATAATAATAATAATAATAATAATACCACTGTTGGTATAATAACAATAATAATAATACCACTGTTGGTATAATAACAATAATAATAGCACTGTTGGTTTGTTACAGAATCGTCAGCAGTCAGCAGTGCTGAGCTCTGTGTTGCCACAGTCCCCTGTCTCCATTACCAAGACCCTCGCTAACCTCACTCTCGACAATGCAACCAGAAAAGTAAATATTCCTCTAGTCCTCAAACTATTTATTTAGACTAATATATATCATGTCTTGAGTTTTTTCAGACACTTGCTATTTTATATGGCTTGAAAAATTAGAATTTAAGAGAGTTTTTTATTTGTTATATTCCATTTCTATTTTATTTAGTTTCAGGTGTACTTGAAGGTATCATAAACTGTTTTGAATTCTAGAATTGAAGGGCAAAAATATGCACTTGTCTAACTGGCAACAATTACGCGCCACTTGCCGAGTAATCGTTTTTGCCTTTCAATTAACACTTATCGACTAACAATTGTTCCTGTATAAGTAGGAATTCGTAGCTAAAACAAGTTCCAGATTAAAAATACTTCTTTCATTACAGCTATAAGACATGAGCTACAACAGCAATAATTCGTAAAGTAGGATGTCTCCAGCTTTCTTGCTTTCACAGCCCATGAGGAATGAAGAGCAGAGTCATGTGTTTTTCATTCATCTATTGTTGTATCATAGAACTAACTCTTATTAGGCAGTTTCATTTATTTGGCCATTTCATTTATTGCTTGGGCAAGTGTGTAGAATTTATAATTATTTTGTACCAGGGTTTCACTGAGGGGAAGTCAGGTGCTGCATTTAGCTAGGCAATGCCTAGCTTTCACTTTTCGATTGTCTTTTACGCTCAAGAAAGAATTGTGTTTTTGTTGTGCTACCGGCCTCTCACACGAGTATTTCAAGAGCTTCTTCTGTTGGCTTCATTCTAATATTCTCTCCTCTAATATGTTGGCCAGTCACAGCTATGCCACTATCGAAGTGGCCATCACGGCAGTGTAGAATAGAATATTAAATCTTTAACTGCTGGCAAAGTAATTGTAAAATCATTTATGTTGTGCACAAACGATAAACAGTCTAATTTTTTTTGACTGTTGATTGAATTAGATTGTGATTATGGTAGTTCTAATTTTCCAACCGTTATAAAATAGCTTGTACGTGATCCACGTTTGAAAAATATGCATGCTCTATTATTAGGAGTTATTAACTACTCAAACTGGCAAATGTTTGTTTTTAATCCTAATCAGCGGGTGGATTATAATTGTTTGTTCCCAGGGCTATGCAACTATTTCTGTGATGACAAAGTGAACAGGAGTTCGTAATTCATCTTGGCGTCTTGGCACAATGGAGTGGCACTGCCTCTTTTGCATGATGCATGTATATTTATATTATTGGGAGTTTTTATATGTGGGGCTTAAACTCTTTAAAGCGTAGTCATAGAATAGAATATGGTAATAGGAATGAGCTGTTTGGTTTATTCTGGGCTGCTACCCGAGTCCCATGCCATCACATATCTTCTTGTTCTTTAGGTAACTTCAGTAGGTGCAGACTTCTTGCCGGCTTCTTCAATGGGCTTGAGCTCGGGTGACACAGGATTGGGTCATTCGTCATCTCCATCATTCCACACGTTCAGCTCTAGCTCGAGTCACCTGAACAACGCAGGAGCATTTACGAGCGCAGGCCTGAGCAGCAGCACAAGCAGCAGCAGTAGCAACAACCCCCTCGCACCCCACAACTTCCCTGCTTTGACGACTCCCAGCTTTGGGGGTAGCAATCTAAGTGCTGCACCCCCGCCCACTACCTTACACTATTCAGCTGCCCTCAACCCCCGCTGTTCTCCCACTGTGTCCCCACGACCTGTTTCCTCTCCCTCACTGCAGCACACCTCCCCTGACCGCCTGACACGTCCACCAACACCCCCTGAGCAGCCTGCTGTGTCTACATTTCAGGTGCGGTGTGCATCTTGCGTGGAACAAAGACCTTACGTGCGAGCTACGGTCATGAGTTTGGCGCGTGCTTGTTTTGCATGACCAAACCTAGCAAAGTTATTTAGTGCATGAGTAGTGTAAATCTCTTGTAGGTGTGCTGAAGACTGTTATGAATATAATCTAACAAGTAATTGGACAATTTCAAAATTTATCTTGATTGTATTTTAAGAAATCCAACATCAAGATTCATAAAAATATACATAACTGAAAACAACAAACATAATTAAGCAGCAAAACTTTGAATTTTGTCAAATATTTGTAAAATATGTACATGCAAGTAAGAAAAAAACGGCTGAAAAAACTATTTTGTCCGCTTGAACAAATCAACTTGATATTTACTTTGATTGCGTCAATTTACCACCACTGCTCTTAAGTGCTTCTTATATGCATTAATGAAATCTTCACAAAATTTCTACAGATTGTAAAATTATGGCCAAAAACTTTGATCTTAACTGATCCAACTAAAATTTATCCGAAAAAGACGGCATCTTACTGTAAATAACTTTGCAAATGGCAAACTGTAATCTTGATTTCTAATGAGTTTTCTTCAACAATGGTTTCTAACGGTAGATCGTGGCTTCTATGTTTGCCCATGAAGTTCATTACTCCCACTAGCATGAAGATTATTTTGAAATTGTTTTTACTTATGAAGGGACCATGTTTAAGAGTTGCAAGGATACAATGGTCACTTTTGACATTTTTCGAGCTGCACTTGCTCATGGGAAATATGAATTGATCGAAGCTTTTTCTTTATAACAAAACAAACTGTGCTGCATCAACATTCAAGTTTTTAAAATACTTCGGTAACTGTGATAGACGGTATGCATGAAAATTACACTGGACTCTGCCATTTGATAGTTTACGTTGTTTAGGCATTTTGCAGCTTAGAAAGAGCAGCATCTAAGTGGTGACTGACTCTTAACACAGCAGTTTACCGACTAAGGGGTTTCTTGAGTCGGTAGTAATTACTGGAATGTTCCTGGCTCATATAGGGGAGAAATTTCCGAAATGAGCGCTATTAAAACTTTCTAAACAATGTGTCCAAATACTTTTTCTGACCATATTTTTATTTTGTTTTATAATTATGTATTCATGAGAAAACTTAATTTTGCTGTTTGTTGTTTTAAGTGCTGTATTTTTTTACGAGTCTTGGAATTGAATTGCCTGAAAACGTGTTTTAATGGAATTTTGAAACTTTCAAAACATTTTTCGCCTCATAGTACACAGCTTACTTCGTCAACGAACTGTGCGCAGCCACTGATGTACTGTTGGCTCATTAGAGATCAGAGTATTGAAGGGTAATGGTAGCAAGACTGGCTGTGTAAATTGTACGTTGGACGTGATTTTTGTTTCTATGTGGCCTGTACTGATCAAAAATATGGATTGTTTTGTATGTTTTTTCTCCTTCTCATAGTTAATGTGCAATGTGTTTCAAGTAATTTTAATTATTTCAAGTCATAAACTAACCTTGTAGCTGCTCAGATCACTGGTTTTGTATCAAAGTAATGTTGACTTGCTGCTCTCCGGTAAATTTGAACATTACTTGAACTTATATTTCATGAAAAGTTTGTTGTTAGGAGAGACGTGTGAGAAGCTAACTAAGCACTCATCTGCATTGCAGGAGCACATAGGAGGTACAACGTACTTCTTCACTGCGCAAGAGATGGCAGCCATGGCCGCCAGCACAGGGGGCAGCACTAACGGTGGCACATTGTCTACAGTGGGAGGCAATGGGAGCCTGGGTGGAGGTGGGGGCGCAGGCAGCTCTATAGCGTCAGTTGTACACAGCAACGGTGGCACAGATGGCAGCGGCACGCGGAGCAGCGTAGACAACCACCTGCCTGCATCAATGCTGGCGCTGCCCTCCTACAGCGTGGCTCCGCCCACGCCTGCGCACCTCCACCACCTTCGGGCGCTCACCAACGCCCCTCACTTCTTCGTGCAGGACGACCTCCGCCGATTGCTGCTCGAGAGACAAACCCTCGCCATGGCCCAGCTCCCTCCCGACCAATGTCCTGGTCTGTACACCATTTTCCGCGTTTTAATCACCTGATCAATTTTTTATGACGATTTGTGGGCAAAATTCACTGCTACTTTTGTCATGACATTTCTTTTGTGAACTCCAAAGGTTGGAACCGTGTGCTGCCTAGTGGTGCCTTTGTTCTGGTGTCCCTTCAACTGAGTGGTAATTATAATAAATTGCCTGTGAATCTATGTTTGGGCTCACTGGAAATAGCACAAGTGCCAGTGCAGCAGATATGATTACCCTTGCTCAGATAGATTATTTCCTGACAGTACTAACAGTATGTAGAGAATACTTCCATGCAACGCAAGCATCGATTGGACGTCGCCAAAATTATTCTAATAGAAAAGAATAGAAATATTTGTGTCGCTCCTTTCCAATTTTAATATTTAAAATGCATGAATCGCATGTCGTATCTTGCAAATATTGGAGCTTAGTTAGAATGAAATCACTCTATGTTGTTTTATTTCTGTAGGAATGCTGAGTTTGATTATTTCTCAGACTTGCCTCGGGAAGTGGACTTCTACCACGAGTTAGTCCCTCTAGACAACCCACACGTGCTACTCAAGTCCAACATGTTTGGCTACGTCACCTCGGTTTACAAGGTATGACTACCAACCTGCGCTTCTGAACGTGACGTGTCATTTGGCTACTTCTTGTGAGAGCGATGAATTGAGTGCTCTGTTACCTATTATTTCTCAAATGATGAGAGGCTTAGAATTAACGAGGAACAACTTTTAACATTGTTGAGGCCACTGCATTACCGTTGAGGTAGTTTACATTTGCGGCTACTGTTTATAGATGAGAAATCTTATAATGATAAAAGTGGTGTTACATTATTGTTATGATGCCGTAACAGATAGACTGTTCTCTGAATTGCAAGACATTCGGTGCGATATAGCCTGAGCAACTGAGGCGGTAGCAAGCTTTGTTGCTACTACTTCTTAACCTTTATGTTTTATTAACTTGTTTATAGCACTTTCTCTCTGCGTGAGGTGATGAAAACGTAAAACGAGTTGAACTGAATTGTAAACTGCGCATGTAGTGAACTTTTGTCTTGCGTACTCTCTAGTTTCTAGTTATAATTCCTTTCAAGTACTGCAGCACCTCCATTTGCTTCACTGGCGTGTTGCCCTTATTGCTGCCATGAGGAGTTCACTCATGTTACTTACGAGTGACTGACTGCTACAGGCGACCCACTGCAAGACTGGCATCCAGTATTGCCTGTACCGCATCCACAGCTACCGCCTCAACAACGTCAAAGTCACGCAGATCGTCGACATGTGGAAGAAGCTACAGCACTCAGGCCTTGTGCAGCTCAGAGAGGTCTTCACTACCAAAGTTTTTGGTGATAACTGTGAGTCCTTCCTCTCTTCATAATAATCAAATTTTTTGTTAACGCTTGTGTTATAGTCCTCGATTGTAAGTTTTCTTATTGAAGGAAATCTTGTTTTAGGAAAGTGGCTTCTACATATACCTCCCACATTTCTACAGTTTTGGGTACGAGACATTATAGTACGAACCTCTTCCTTCGACTGAGAGAACTGGACTTGGAAAGTCAGTCCTCACTGTTGCTTGAGTAAAAGATGGAGATGATTCTTTATGTGGCTGCCTCATTCTCTCACCGTCATACTTTTTTACGTGATATGAAGTTTAATGTAGTCAACATAATAAAAAAAGCTGTCGTGAGCATTCAATACGGTCATGGTGTCTGCAGGTATAACCTCATATACTTCCTTTATTTTGCTTATCAGCTGATTCTTGTGTTGCAAGTCGTGCGGATGGTGTCGTTCTCAACCACGCCTCACACACAATAGTCATAATAGCTATCAGAAAGTTAGGGACCAAACGCTGGGGCTGCTAATAATGCATGGCCAAAATCTTTATTACGCACGCCACTCGTCTGCAATATTCTAGTAGCCTCCACTTGTTCAGTGCAGTTAACTTCGACAGCTATGAACCGTAGGGATCAGGCTTTGCAGTGTTAATCACTTCTACTATCGTATAGGTATAAGATCTTGAAAACAAAGAGCAATTTTATTCCCTTCATATTCGATCATTTTCCCCGACTGACAAGAACTCGATCATAGACCTCAGTGAGGCTAGGCTCGATGCACCCTTAATAATGGCATATTCAGAGATACATTCACTGAAGCATGCCACCCAAGTACCTGTCCACTTCTTCAGCTCCGTGTGATAATTTTACTGTAGACATTGAATAGAATAGAATAGAATGAGGCTATAGGAACGAACCTTCTGGTACATTCTTGGGTCGGATAATTACTTCGATAATTATTGGGTTGTTTTACCCAAGTCCCATGCCGTATTTCTAGCCGCGTCAACCATGTCGGCAGCGGGATTCATTGGAGCTATGATATTGGATCGTAGCTACCGTAATTATATTCGTATACTTTAGCTCACCACATTATGTGTAACTTGTATGCTAAGTGTTTACAGCAAACTGAATTAGAATTTATTTCAGCAATGATATTCGTATTCGACTACCATCCTGGGGCGGAGACGCTGTCAGCGCGCTTCAGCAGCAACGCGCCCCTACAGCCTGGCTGGGAGGCTGCCATGCTGCCTCCACCGTCCCTCAACTACACCGCAGAGACTGCGCAGCAGGCACTCATAGCTGCTGCAGGTGCAGGTATGGCAAGCCGTCACCGTGCGCTGCTAGAACTAAGCAAAGAATTTAATGTGAACTATCATATGACCATTTATCGTCAAAAAATAAGACCTAAACTCTCAGCTCAGTTCTCTAGTTATTCTAGTAGGGTTTTCATTAATGACAGCCTGCAATTCCTCAGAATTGAGTCCTTTGGAGCGTCTTTTTTTATCCGTCCTTTAAACTCATCTTAATTCATCATTTTTGAAACGTGACAACCATCTACAGGTCTTTTCATTCATCTCATCATTTCCATAAGTGTCCTTGAGAGATCTTGCTGCTGAAATTGCTGTATTACCCTTCTGAAATTCAAACAGTAAAATATACTTAATGTATTCTTTACTTGAAGCGTACATTTGGGTCAACAATAGCTACTTATTATAATGTCATAATTTTGACAAAATCTTTAAGAAGAAATATCATTTTAGTGATTTAGATGGTTACGCATATGTCATTTATAATTTAAGTAGCTGTAATGATGTCAAATAATTATAACTCAAAAAAATGGACGGAAGTTTCGTTACAATCTGAGACTTGTATACTGCAACAACCCTGATCTAGAAACGAAAATGCTAGAGTACATTGTATTTATTGTAATATACTATGTGTATTGCTATTTTGTATTTAGATTTCTGGGTTGACTTTATTATTGCTTTCGAATGCAATGAGAAAATGATTAATTTCCGAGATAGCAGCTCTAACAGTTCAATAAGTTGTGAAGTCTGTAAATGAAAAACAAATCATGTTAATTTTTTGCGGATTTTACATTGTCATGGATTTCATATATTCAAGATTACACAAAAAACAACTTGCGTTTTCACCTCTAAAGTGAAAATAATATTTTTATTAAAAAGTCCCTTTAACTGTTAAGTTATTGGTAGACTGGATGTGCTGTGCAGGTCGGGAGATGGTAAGCGAGGCAGTGCTCTGGAGCTTCGTTATTCAGCTCACAGGCGCAGTGCGAGTCATACACAACGGAGGCCTAGCCTGTCGGATGCTTGACCCTTCTAAGGTGAGGGATGGGACTGTCACTTCCTGTCTTTATTGGTTAGTTCATATTAAGGTGAGGGATGGGACTGTCACCTCCTGTCTTTATTGGTTAGTTCATATTAAGGTGAGGGATGGGACTGTCACCTCCTGTCTTTATTGGTTTGTTGATATTAAGGTGAGGGATGGGACTGTCACCTCCTGTCTTTATTGGTTAGTTGATATTAAGGTGAGGGATGGGAGGGACATACGCGACAAGTTTAGATATCGATCAACACTTCCCTTCTAAACGATTTTGTCGGATGCTGAAATTTATACTGTCTGTTTTCTTTTTTGACTTTGCCATCGGTCTTCAATGTGCACGTTTTGATGTCATTATTTCATCCTCATGTGCTGATGTACTTTGAAAATATTGAGCAAGAACTATTCAAATCAACATCCACGCATTTTAGCGTGTATCCTCTTTTGTGTCGTCAGAGATATTCATGTAGTCAGCTCAGGCATAAAAAAGGACATTTAACTATAAAATGTTCCCAATTTTCTTCCGATTTGACGACTTCAATAGTCTAGATGGCATGCATGTGACACGACCTCTGAGGGAGACACGAAGGAAGGTTTACCTTCAGTACATGTAGGTGACTTCTCGTTCGGGGGCAATGGGAAGGCTTCCTGAAGAAGGTGTAACTGCTGATGTTTGTTCTCGTTAGCGATTGTTGACAACGTGCCTTCGGAGAGGTCACGTTTTAGATACCTACAGTGGTTCTTGTAACAGTGGTGGTAAAAATTGTATTTAGTTTTTAAGTCAAGCTTTTGGTAGGCTTTCAATTTGCTTGTTATCCTGGCTTTCATTTTTTGGTAACGGATGTTATTGTATTCCATATTTTTTATATATTCAGAAAAAATACGACTTTTTTCAATCGCAGTTCAGTTTATGTTGTTGTAGATTGCTGCATTACTTATTCAGAAAAATGTGTAGAATACATTTCTTGTAGGACTTTTTCTATAGCTGGTATTTTCTTTTGATAGTAGTTGCAGCTCATGGTTGTTTCCGCAGGTTCTTCTCACGGACAACTGCAACAGAATTCGTATCAATTGCTGCGGCATTTTGGATATCCTAAATTTTGACGCCAACTCAGCTAATCCGCTGTCCGCCGTCCCACACAACCAGGTACTGTGCTTGTGTATGAACCCAGTCCAGGTATCAGCTCTGCTTTACTCCTCGTAACTTTTAATTGAAAGTGTGGAGTAATTTTTCCTCTGCAGTTTTCTGTCAATGTGGAGCTGACATAACTTTCTTCAACTTTATTTTTCGTGAAATTTGATTTAGGTGTTTACCACGTTTATGTTGCCTATTCCTGTTTGTATAGAAGTTTAGGAAGACTATTTAGAATATAGAATATAATGAGGCGATAGGAAAGAGCATTTTGGCCCATTCTTGGGTTGGTACCCAAGCCTCATGCTGTAATTCTAGCCAAGCGATGGTCATACACAAACTGACCACTGCGGCAGTGGGACTCGAACCCGGGTCTTCTCGCCTTGACAGTGAGTTCGCTCACCAGTTGACCAAGGTGGTGGTACCAGTAGACCAAGCTGGTGGTATTTATATAAGTAACCTTTTTTCTACTCTCGATATTTATTTGTAATCCAAGGTGATATTATTTCTTGAAGCGTACTTTAATTGCACAAAAAATCGAAGGATCGTATTTGCGTTCATGGTTAGGTAGAACTGTTATAGGGGCTAACCGGAAGTATGGTCGCGTCATCGCGGTAGAAATCGTTTATTTGCATCTGATTGGCTGCTGATCGTACATCGTATTTCATTGAGCAAGACAGAAATATTATCATGTTGTGAGCGTTCTGTAGTACTGACACTCGTGGGTTGAGTGATAGGGTTGGGTATTTCTAATTTTACGTTTTTCATTCCGAGACGGGGAAACAGTTGTCCTCGGACTGCTTTCTGTTTGAGTACACTCGCATCTAGTTCCGTTTTTGTCCTACACTTTTTTCTGTAGGCTATTGGCTTCATAAATGAAAGCGCTTCATAAAACCGTTGGTACTTTCCGCCACGAAAAATAATTACGAACCATAATTTATTTTGCGAAAATAGCTAATGATATTTGGTGGCGTGAGCAGCAAGAAGATCTGGTGCTGCTCGGCAAGCTCATCATAGGCGTGGCGGTCCGTGCCAGCGTGCCGGGTTGCGGGCTGTCCAGAGACAAGGTCCAGTCTGCGTTGGACCTCATCCAACGCACCTACTCCAGAGACCTGTCCATGCTCATCATGTGCCTCCTCACTCCACACCGCATCAAGAACATCAACGACGTCATGCCTATGATCGGTGCCAGGTAATGTCTTTTTGCTAGTCTCCAACCGAATACTTCAGTACTATGTCGTAAAGAATCTTTTCGTTCTAGTGTGCCCTACCTGAGATTGAAGCGATGCTTTGGTTATTTTGGTTTCCTAGCTTTAATTAAACCGTTATACTGTAATATCCTTTGTTTTGGAGTACTGTAGCACCTTCACCTGATTGGCTCGAGCTTCTACAGTTAGTCGTTCAAAACTTGTAAAAGAGCGAGCCTTTATAGTGTGTGTTGTTTTATTATGTATAGTAGCGTAACACAATCAAGTGAGCTATGATTGTACTGAGTGCCTTTAAGATGGGCATCTTAGTGATAAGCTTAACTACATGGTGGATTTGACCATATAACAAAAAAAAGCAAAGTAGAAAATGCAAAAAAGGGGCACAATCGTTTGTATGTAGATATTGATTTCCTCTTTCTAAACTCTATTTATTTTTGTTCGAGCATGGAAACTGTAAGTATGCCGAAAATGAGAAAACGTACAAGAATAAAATGTGTTCTAAATCCAATTTTACCTATTATGTTGAGCTTAGTTTTGTAGTACCATTTAAGTTTTTCACTAAGATGCTCCCCTTATCTTCTACAATTTTTCTTTGTGAAAACACGCAGAGAATAGGTGTTTCATGACCCTCCACAGGTTGAGAAGTTAAGTTTTAAGATACAATCTTTGTTGGGTTTAGTCATCAGGAATACCTTGTTTTTCTATTTCTTTATTTGTTCTCGTGGGCTTTACCAGTATAACGTGCAATTGACTTCGTATGCGAGCTTCCTATCCCAGCCTACTTGGTACTCTCATGAGTCTTCTGTTTATTGAGATATTTTCTTGTAATGGGTCTGTGAGCCTAGGCTTGGACTACATAGAGTGGCTACCACGCTCACAGGCTCACGCCAGAGACAGCATGGGACTTAGGTGACAACCCAAGAATGGCTCAAATGGCTCGTTCATGTTGCCATATTCTATTCTCTATTCACACCAAGGCTGCAACTAGGTTTGATGTATCGCCTCAGTGCTGTCCAATTCTAGAGAATGACTCCTTTGTTTAATGGTTAATTGAGCATGTATTTTTGCTGCTGAAAATTAGTGTTGATCAGGTGTTAGAATTAGTAAAAAAAATCGACTGAAGTGGTTAAACTTTTTTCTGATCTTTTCTTCATTAAAAAGCTATCAGGGATTCCTTTCACTATACTTGCAAGTCTCAGTGACATTCCAGTGCTGACTATGCTCATCACTGTTCAGCAACTGATGGTCTTGGTGTCTTATTATGTCTTCGTCGTAGTGATTTGTTAGTCTTTCATCATTTCGTCGTGTTCAGGCTTCGTTGTAGTGATTTGTTAGTCTTTCATCATTTCGTCGTGTTCAGGCTTCGTTGTAGTGATTTGTTATGCCTTCATTTTGATTTGTTAGGCCTTCGTGTGGTGATTTGTTAGACTATCATGGCGTGTTTTTTAGACCTTCGTTGGGTGATTTGTTAAACCTTTGTTGTGGTAATTTGTTGTCTTCATGTAGTGATTCGTAGAAGTAATCAATGTACTTTACCTTATTCAGATCCATTGCTTCATTACGAAAAAAATTAGGTTTAAGGCTACCCGAAAATATTGGCTGATCTTTGAACAACCATGAATTTTCATTAATGATTGTCATTCCTAAATTCGAAGTTCTCGATCACCATTGGATTTCGCCAGATTTTACACTGCGGTGGAGTGCGCAACGCAGCGGTCCGACATGTTTGAGAGCGAACTGGCGAAGGAGCTTCACAACGGCCGCCTCTTTCGCCTCATTACCAAGCTATCGACCATCGTTGACAGACCACAGTGAGTTCATCTCAGCCTTCCTCAGTGCGTAATGTTAAGGAAACTTCTATTTTTAGTCGTCTTTTGCGGAAATACTAGCTTTTGTTGATTAAAATCCTCTTAGTTTCAGTGCCTGTTTTCACACGTTGGTATGACAAAGAAATTTGTACACCAGAATAACGGAGCACTGCTGTCGAACCTGCACAATCGCTTCTGCGTTGTTTCCTCTCCATGCAAATTAACACCCCTGAGTCACATTAAAAAATTTAAATTATTTTGCTTTGGCTAATAGTATCAGGCTTTGGATTGTGAAGTCGTCGCTAATTTTGAGAAAAAATTAACTCTCACACTGATAGCTTGAAGGTAATGAAATTTTTTTCACATAGTTAATGCAAATTTTATCCTTGCTGTTTTAATTTTTGGTTCCTGTGTTCGTGAATGTTTTCATATGCTTTCAAGAAGTTCAATAGATGGTTGGGGATCCCCATTAGTTCTAAACTCTGGCTCTAAAATTTTCTTTCGACCTGCACCTTACTGTGTTCCTAGTTCACTGTGAAGTAAGTGGCGTAAATAAACTGTATCCCTTCTCTTATTACAGCGTAAACAATGACAGCAACTGGTGTGAGACTGGCGATCGCTACATGCTCAAGCTCTTTCGCGACTACCTGTTTTATCAGGTCAGTTCCTATAACGCATTGGGTTGAGCATCAAAACACTCGAGTTTTCTATGAAATTTTGGTCTGTTGCCGTTAATGCCTGATGTACTGTTCAGCCTGGCTCCTTTTCATGTAACTTATTTTGTCAAATGTTGCTGAGCGTGCAGGCTAGTCAGACCGATTTTAGTGACACACTTGACTAGAGTTTCTTATGTCAGGTTTTTTCATGTTATGGAGTGAGAATTCTAAAAAAAATTGACACTTCGAGCGGGTGATCTCATTTGAAAGCTAGAACCACTGCATAATTCTATTACAACTAAAAACTTAGATACCAGCTAATGAAAGCCAAGTTAGTGTCTGTCCTCTTACTTGAAAGGTTCTAACGTTCTTCCCTTGGAACGTTCGTGTAAGGATTTAGTTTGTTGTATTCAGTGATATCTCTTGAATGCGCAGACTCATGAAGATGGTCGGCCCTGGCTGGATCTTGGTCATATCGTCTCCGTGCTTAACAAACTGGACTCTGGCTCTCCTGATCAGGTGGGCTGAATGAAGTGTTGTATTGTGCTCTTCTTGGATTGCTTTTCTGATCAGTGAAGCTGCAGTGTGTTTTTCTCTTTTTTGAGGACTTTCCTGGTCGTGTGAATTGCTAGTGTTTTCCCTTTATTAGCTACTTTTTTGATCATGTGATCTCCAGTGTGTTTTAGTTCAATTTTTGTGGACGTACCTCGTTAGATGAACCTCCCTTCTTTTTAATTTATAACTACACATACTAAACTCACTTTGAATACTATTCTCGTTAATTTGGATAGGATAAACTCTTAGTGTGCTGTTCCGTAAGAAATCATTTAATCAGACGAACTCGGGTACTCTATTCATAGGGGAAGCTCTTGACGAAGTGAACACTTCTTAGAGAGCTCTTGTTGCTGGCTTCTCCTGACCGAGTGAACTCTTGATGCGTTTTTTTGAGGTTTCTACTGGCGAAGTGAAGCTCTTGTGGCCGGCCATTACTGCAGTAGAGCTCTCGTACTCAAGTGAACCTGGAGTGATGTTCTGGACTCGCGCATCTATTGGACTTACTGCATTGTGTGCTCTGTCTTTTTTGGCACGAATTTTTCTTGGAAACATTATTTGAATAGTGTTTCACATTTTACGAAAAATCAGTTTAAAAATTCTCAGCATGAATAATCAAATCGAATAGTTCTTCAGAGAATGAAAATTGCCATCGTCATCGTGGCCCTGAACATTATTTTTTTGTTGGCTGCAATGGGGATAATTTTTTACTCATTCGTCTAGTGACGTGACGGTAACTCGAGTCACCATTGTGTCCACAGCAAGAGGAGTTATTGTTACTTATTCTGAACACAACGGTTATCTTATCTGAGTTATTTTCGTTTGCTGTGTCATCGTCCGTAGACAGAGTTGATAAAGTCAAAGTTATTGTAATAAGTTCTTCAATATTTTTTTTACTAGAAATAGCAGATATCGAGCTAGGTCACTAGTAAAAATTTGTCAGTATATAATTCAAATCAGCTATTAGTTCGTTTTGGCTTTCAGCAACTTTTTATCAAATAGTTTTTAATATATATTAGAATTTATGTATCACTGTTTTTATGTGTTTTTTCGGTTCATGTACTAGTATCAGAGTAAACTGTTCGATGACCGTTTGCTTCTATCTATGACATAGAAGACAATTGGGGTAGAATAAGGGAGCATTGATTCAATATTAATATTAACTTAACCAATTCAACAAATTTGATTTTTCACTTGATATCCACCTTTATGTACAATTTGTCTACCAATCTATTGGGTTTCTGATATTTCATTTATATAAAAAATTTCAATTAAAGTGGAGTTTCAGCTTATTTAACTTTTTTCACTGGAAATGAGTGTTTATCCTACGTAAGAAATAGACATCAGGGGGAGCATTATCTATAGTGTAGGGAAGATGGTACTGTCTGTTTCAGCCAAAAGCTTGGATCTGGCTTTCATGAAAAAATTCATATTGAGAATTGTACATTTTTCCCATATGTTCAGAGTAAGTGACTATATAACGTGAGGAGTAACAGTCATTGCACACTATTAAAAGCAAAAGTAAATAAAAGAGAACCTAATAAAGCCAAAAAAGGAAATCTTGGAGTTTTGTCAAACTCTAAGATCAAAACTTGGAGTTTTATGAATTAAATAACGAGATATTGCGAAGAATAGCGTGCAAGAATAATGGGAAGTTCTTTCAAATATAATGGATTCCTTTTTCAGATCGTGTTGATGTCCCATGACGGGCAGAACGTGTTGGTGACGTCGTATGGAGAGCTGAAGACCTGTTTCCTGCGCTCCTTTACTGAGCTCATGCGCGCCAGCAGCATCACACCTGCCCTCAAGCTGTCCTAGCCTCTGGTCAGTGTATTGGCTGGGACATTGTCAGGCTGTCCTAGCCTCGGTCAGTGGACTGGCTGGGACATTGTCAGGCTGTCCTAGCCTCGGTCAGTGGACTGGCTGGGACATTGTCAGGCTGTCCTAGCCTCTGGTCAGTGTATTGGCTGGGACATTGTCAGGCTGTCCTAGCCTCTGGTCAGTGTACTGGCTGGGACATTGTCAGGCTGTCCTAGCCTCGGTCAGTGTGCTGGCTGGGACTGATTGTGTTCAGAAATATTTTTACTGCCGATGGTCGTAGAGGGTGCGTGGTCTAATGTGTTTTTGTATGTTTTAATGTAAACTCGCGTCACTAATGACAGTGTCTAGAATTGGTTTGTAATTCAGCTTCTACTATAACAGTTCATCTGTGCCAACGTCATACTGATTTGGTCCCGTGCCCTTGCTTCTTTCCAACTCCTTTGATGGACTTCTATTTTCGTGTATTTTTTCAGTTACAGCTTCATTATTGTATTTACTCGCCAGCGTAAGCATAAATTCAAGGAACGTGTGAGTAGACTTTGGTGATAGCTTGTTGTATGCTTACTGCCTTTCAATTTTTTCTTTGTTGCGTGCGCATTTGTTGATCATTTGTGCTGCTCTATGCTTCACTTCACCGTTTGTGCTGTCCTGTTTGCGACACCATCTGTGCTATCTTATTGTTTACGGCGTTATTTGTGCTGCTTTGTAGTTCAACTGTTGCTTTGTCACCAGCCTGTTCACTTGGTCCAGACCTTTATTTTACTGGACACCACCTATGCCCTGTGGTTTAGCGGACTATTTTTCCCTTTTTTTTTATTTGACCGTATGGTCCTCTATGCTTTGCAAGACCTTTCGTGCTACATCACAGCATGCTGTTAGTGCCGCACTGAACTTGACAGTGACTGTAGTGCAATCTTGGTCTTCCAAAGGTCATTACAATAAGGCTTCTGTGCAGGAAGACGTCGTCTTGAAACTCGGCCTGCCACCGCCCACCGGACTCTCCCTCCGTCTGCTGATGCCCTGATGCACCTGTGCCCTCACAACAGTCACCGGCCGACATCTGTTCCATACTGACTTGTAAAACACTTCATCATTACCGTCCATGAAGTTCAATGGGCTAATTATCCTGAAACAACATGCATTGTGTTGGATAGTTGTGCTTCCAGGGAACGTCTGTGGTATTGCTGCACTTGCTCCCTCTTCTAAATTGACTGTGGTTCTATATCATCCCAAACATTGTCCAGCGCGCCCTTACTGGCTACGCCATTTTTGAGGATTACTTTTGTGATTGCTTACGTGTTTTTGAAAATGAATGACAACAAATCTTCAATTCTTGTGTTCATTTTTACGACTCCTCTCTCTACACTGGTGCTGTTACAGTCATTGGATCTCACACTCAAGCGCAGTTGTTGTACTCTCAGCTCATCCGTGCCGCTGCTTCTACACTTGCTGTGCAGTCGTAAATTATTGTGCATGTTGTGTTATGCCCTCGTTATATACAAGTTGTTATGTCATCAGTTCTGATGATAGCTCTTTACACACAAATGCACCGTGTGTGTTCGCTACACACTCTTGTACAGTCAGTGCATATTGTCCAATATTCTACACACTTATACATACTATGAATGTTCCCACATACTGCCATACATATCAGTGTACTACAAAGATTGTTATGCTTTATTGTTGCTCTTAAATGTTCTGTTTCTGCCGTCGCCCTTTCATTCATCAACCCCGTTACTTTGACCCGCCGATACAGTCAGTTAAGAACTTCGGTACATTTCTTTCATGTTGACTCTCTGCAGTGGTCACTGAAGGTGGTTTTCCTACAGCGTATCTTAGGGACTTGGCGCTCCTGGAGGATTGGCAGAATTTTGTACCTTCACTCAAGGTGTATTGATAGTCTTCTTTAGGTACATCAGTGCTTAGTGGTAATTCCAGCTACTTGTAGCGGGAGGCTATTGTGAATTCAATTTTTTAATTAGAGGATTTTGATCTTCACTATTTCTATTTTTTCCATCTCCTTATGGGCAGGTGTTTCGTGAAACCTACACGAATGCATTTGATGCTGTCTGTTTTTCCGTAACCAATTTTTCGTCTTGTTGAAATGACCCCTGTACCTGTTTAATTCTTCTTCGAGCGGATATAATAGTTGACTTCGTATAAATTATATAATAATACCAGTTAAATGCTGATTTAGGCGAGGACGATTCCGAGTCATTTGGTTCTCTCTCTCGCACTGAGACTATCGAGAAGCGAAGATCAGGAACAGGGGGCAGACTCGAGCAGGGTTGCAACGTGTTTTCAGCCGTGGGAAGTTACGGTGCTTGCCCCTACAAACAAACATACCAGTGTTCCCTGGTGCCCCTCACTCCCATCGGTCTAGCCATTCTTATACTACAAGTCTGATCAAATTTCAGTCTGTGTCTCGCAAGCATCTTACACTCATCTTACATTATATCCTTTCAACAAAGCTCATCCAGTACATTCAATCTATGTCTCCTAATGACTGGAATAGTCTGCAATCTGCTTTAGTGTTTTTCTTGTAATACTAGTTTTTTCCAGTTGGGGACAGGATTTGATTGGAAACACAATGCGCAATTTCTGTGTGAGGGCTTCATGACGTTTTTCTCGGTATTCTTTTTGAATTTTAAGCTGTGCTTTTCACTTCGCTGGACGTTAGATGAAACATCTATGTTGCTTTTGTTTAGACAATTCTATTTGCTTAGTAAAAGCGATCTGAAGGTTGTGTGTGAGATCTACGCTATTTTTGCTATAACTTCTGTAATATAATTGCAACTTTCGATTCTAGTCGAGATTTTAAATTGCAATTTATTGTAAGTCAAAATATTTCGAAGCTGAAGTTTGAGAAGTTTTGTGTCTCGAGTTATATTATAACCCTAAGCTCATAATGAAACATTCGAAAACGCAACTTATATTTTTAAGTTTCAATTCGGAATTGAAAGAATCTTTTGCAACAGTAATTTGTATGACGTTACTTGAATTAGTGTCCCAATTTTCTAACTTGTTTGTAACTGGCGATATCATTAAGGTTTTAAACCAAGAATATAATAATGTCATTAAGATTCTGGTCATTCTGAGTTTATCATCAGCCGAGTACCGTCAAAAAAAAACAACGGTTACATGTCAAGTACTTGCTCATTTTTATATTAGTGATTTTAAGTCGTACATGAATTAGTTTGTTCGCGATATGCGATTGTGTTTCTTCGTTTTTCAGTCCTAACATTTTACTTATTATAATAATCCTTCTTCCTATATTGGTTATTCTTCTGCTTACCTGTGAAGTTTTAGGTTGCTTGCGTCCGGGAGCACAACTTGAGCTATGTCCTGTCGAATTACGATTTCATTCTTTCACTTTAGATTAGCTTTTCAATTTTTGAGTTACTGTTTATCCTAATCTTTTTACTTTGAGCGGTGCTAGTAATCTAACATCTGCAGCATACAACCAACAAGTTCACTCAGAAACTTTGTATTGAATTAAGCCTTAAATCAAATCATTTAGTTCAGTTATTGAGATAGAATAAATTGTCCCGCGATTTTCACACCTCTTTTAATTTTTATCAATTTGGAATAATCTTTGCATCCTCGACCCAGCGGCTCCATGTCTGAGAATTTACACATTCACGCAAGACCTCTCACTGTACTAGTGTTTCCTTCTACACCTGCTTTCTTTCATGGGTGATTTTCTTCCTCTTGCTTCATGGGTGGTCATGTTCCGATGACTTCATGGGTCATCATGTTCTGATGACTTCATGGATAATCATGTTGCTATGACTTCATGGGGGATCGATCGTCTTACTCTGACTTCGTGGGTGTGTTTGGTCGGGCTTTACTTTCTTCTTAAACTGACGTGTACGATGTGGCGATCTGGATCCTTCTGTCTGATAATTATGTACGTTTACACGTGCGTTATATCATTCTTTTACACGTAATATTCAGCTCATACAGATGCAGCCCTTGTTTAATATTACCTCGAACAAGTTAATAGTTTAAATTAATTCGTCATTATTCATACAATAATTGCTTGACGATGTACAGCTACACTCTTACCACCCAGCATCAACACATCATCTGATCCAAGCGCCCACAGCCAGACAAAACCATCATAAATACGGTTTAGAGTTAAGTTTTTGTTGTGTAATAATTTGTATGTAAATGATGTGCTGTTGTAGGATGCTAAATGCATTTCATTAACGGGATTGCTCTCCAGCTCGTGGGAGCAGATGCTGCCTCCAGGCTCTGTATTATAGAATAGAAGTTTATTTTTTACAAATGTATATTTTTGGCAGTTGGTTCTTGGGACTTTCAATTGGGAAATTTTGCTGCTTAGCAGCAGCCACTTCATATACATAAATATACATAAATATATATATATATATATTCTAGCGTGTATGGTTTCTGGTAAGGCGTGCCTGCATCTGAGGTTCCATCTGTACAGTGGTGTGCGAAGAAGTGTGATGAAACCCTTTGTACGTTTGCCTACACGCCTTCTATTTTATCTAGAACGTGGTCACCTTTGATAGTTTCTTTCATGGTCATCTCGCTTCCTTGAATTGAAATAATTAATTGTTAAGGGCTGCTCATGTCATGTCTTTCCCTTTTTCTGTCGCTGTTCGTTTTTAAAACGTATTTCATTTCTTCCGACGAGTTGACCGGCATGTTCTGATCCCACGTTTATCAAAGAATTGAGGCGTCGAGGCCCACGAGGCAGTGGTGAGAGGGGCGTCCAGGTGGTGCGTCTGAGCACCACGCCTCAGCCTGTACATAGTGTGGTGGCTACGAACGTTTCTTTGATCCTATGGATTACTCTAATTTTAAGAGGCACTGAACGCTTCTGTCCAGCGTCTTGCCTTGCTCTGGTAATGAAATAAAGGGCGAGATGCATCGTCCATGCCATTCTTAAATGTTAAATAAAACTTATCAAACAATTGAGTACAAGCAGACATGCTAAGCGAAGTCTTCATTGTGATACTTGTTCTACTCAGTGACAATTTTTTTCTGAATAATTAATAACTTCTTAGTAGAGCATGCGTTAGCTGCGTACTTTTTGCTTCGTTGTCGCTATTTAAATAAATTATTGGGCGTGTAATTTTACGCCTAAAAGGAGCAAATGAATAGTTGAGTGGAGATGTACAAGCTGCTTATGAGAACTTGGATGCAATACGTGCTGAGAAGTGAGATCTTTTCTTTACAACGGTCAAAAGTATTTTCTGTTTTAAGAACAATTCAATTTTTCATAACCATTATGGAGATTGACAACTAAGGCCCGTATTTTCTTAATCGAGGCATTATTCTGGTTAACTTGGTTGCCAATTTTTATCTATAGGGTGTTCCATAAAAGACGCTGAATTTGAAAGGCAAATAATTGAGGCAAATTTTTGTAAACATGGCTATATTCTGCATATTTTTGCCGAGTTGTCTCCCATTTAGGTATGGAACACAATATCGGCCATATGACCACTTGAACTAAGTTACTATGCATTTATGTACTCGAAATTTCCGATAAGTTGGACAGACGTTTGGTTCGATGCCTTCAATAGAAGTCGTCAATCTTCATATATCTTCCAAATTCGGTCATAACTAAGTGATCATATCTTGGTATCGTTCTTCATTTATGGCCACTGCATTTTTCCCTTATCATCTTCAGAGAAGAACGGTCCAAGCGCTCCACTTGCCCTAAAAACACACAACTCTGTCGCTCCCAGTGGATGCATTTCACGCTCTTGCATTATTCGAGGATTCTATTTTCCCAGAAATTGACAGATAAGTTTATTGACAAATCCATTCAGGTGGAAGTGAGGCTCGTCTGAAGATGATGTTCTTTGCAAAGTTTTTGTCGCCTGCAAGTTTCTTCAACAGTCAGGCAAATGGCTTCCGCCTCCCGTGACTAAAGATGCTGCGTAACTTGAATTTTGTCTGCACTTGTATGAAAATCTTTACGCAGAATTCGATGTATTATCTTAAGGGGACTCTATTGCTGCGAACATCGACAAATAGATTTTTTCGGGCTCATTGTTGCACTGTCTCGCACAACAGCAATTGTCTGTTCTGCCCGACGAGAATAACTCCGCTCAGGTGATTTGGCAGTTGCAACTGGGCCATTTGTTTCCAACTTTGTCATTAGTCTGCGAACTGTGTACTCATTGGGTGCTTCATTAATCTTCAAAGTTGTACAAATTATTCGAGATATTTGCGTCGTACTCTGTTGTAGAATGTCTTCACGATGAGAACGCGTTGCTCAGTTGTAAACTACTCCATAACGCAGCGTAATCAAGTATTTTGAATGAACTCTTAATCATAGTGAAGAGAGATAACTAATATAATAGGAACATGCCTTCTAAACTCGAAAGTATCGCTACTTCAATTAGGTACTTTGACGGGATAACTTCATTTCTCTCAGATCTAGCTCAAATTGTGATAAAATTTTCAGTTTTGTCTAGGACGGAATACGTTTAGGGGGTAAGCGGAAGTTTTTCAGAGTGACATGTTTCCTGATACTTTTACAGTTATGGTAATGAAATTTCTGCGATATGATCTGCCAGTGGGTTGTTGTTTTTACGGCATTTTGACTTGGAAGTTGGCTGCCAAGTTTAGGAGCTCACTAATCTCCTCAAAGCTACAAAAGAGAATTAGCCCTGATAAGAGGGCAGCGCACCGAGCAGTCACAAGGATCATAATGTATGTACCATGATCTTCGCACAAGTCTCTTGGTGTCCGTGTCGATCCATTCGTTAGTACTTCAACTCATCTATGAGGTACCATTGCTTATCTCTGAGTTGTGTGCTCGGCTGTCGCTGTAACGGAGAACATCTGGTAATGACATTGTTTGCGATGTCTGCCTGTAGCTATTGTTGGGCTTCAGCAAGAGGAGCTTCCTTCACGTAACGTCGTATAAACTCTGCAGGACATTCTTGTTGGATTACCTCCGTTTTCGCTCAATGCCTTTGAATTTGAATCTCTTTTCCATTGGCAATATTAAATTCCATAGGCCATAAGAAGTTGTAAATAGGGGTATAGAGTATCTTTTTGCATCACCAACATTGTACAAATTGTGTGTTCCATAGACACTTCACCTTATCCCTACCGTGTCTTCGTGTCTTTATTATCAATATATTTTTAGCATCTTGTGCAGCAGGTCAAGTTTACCCGATAGTCTGTGTGTCCTGGCAGAATGGTAGATGAAATTTCTGTGTGAACACTGGACAAGTAATTACTACACTAGTTGTGGGATGGACACGTTGCTTAGTGGCATCGTTTTGCTGCTGTGTGCGTCGCTTACAGTCTTGTTCAGCATTTCAATTTTGTCTTTTAGTCAGTAAAATGAACTTGGAAGAATTTAATTTCAAATCAAATAATAATAAATAATAATAAATTTAATTTCAAATAATAAATAATAATAATAATCATCCCTCGATCTTCAAGGTGTGTATGCCCTGTGCTCTTGTTTACGTTATAGCGACTGAAGCCGTCACATTTGAATCGACGTGCGTGTTCATGACCAGTGCATTTGGTTGCTGTTTTGCGAACGTTTGCTTTTTTGCAACGACCATCAGCAGCATCCGCCCTAATATGCTTCAGCAATAAATACTTGTGTTCGTGTGTCGACTGATCGCTACATGCATCGTCGTTCGTGATTCATGATAGTGACTAAATTTCTTCGGTCTTTATTGGCGTTTGTGACTCTTAACACATTCCTTCATAATCGGTTCCAGAGTTTGAAGAAGCACTTACCGCTCTGCTAACCTAGTCATCATCCGCGATCACTGATTGAAAGACACGTTGTACGTTGTATGAGAAATTCTTTTTAAAACACAGAGTCTTATTGTGGAGTTTGATGCCGTTCCACGCTTTTGAATAAAATATCTTGCATTCTTCATATTTTTACTGAGCGTGTTTCTACAGCGATTTGTCAAAGTTGCCCTGGTTAAATTCCATCACAACACTAAAGTACAAATTATCTTAAGCGTGCGTGGGTTGTGTGCGTTAGGTTTAGATGCGCGTGCTCCTTCCTCTCATTCTGCGACCTGCCCTGAAAAGTATCATGTAGCAGATCTATATCTTGCTCTTACTATGAGTGATATTTCTTATGACAAGTTCAACCAAAGGTACTAGCAACAAGTTCCTTCATTTTATTGTATGCAGTTTCTTTTGGGACATTTTCCTCCCTAATTTCTCCGATATATGTAAGGCAAGATTGTTGGGACTTGAATGAATATGAAATCATTTTTGCGCCTTAACCCAACCACCGTGATTCTTCCGCACTAGGAAAAGGTGGATGTGTCTGGTATTTGTTTCAGGTTTAATTTTAGTCAGTTATATTTTTTATGTGTAAATGAGAATTTACTGAATTTGTGAAGGTAATCTTATCAAATTCCCTTTTTAGTTTTTGCTCTTCACTTTAGGAATTTGAGCAATATAAAACAAGATCTAGTACTACTTATTAAAATGTTAGTCCCAAAGTACTCTTCTTACGATTCTAACTTCTCTCTTTCATCTACCCCTCTATGGGGAAACTTGAGGTTATCAGCAGGCTGAGCTAGCTAAGTGTTAGATTGTAGAATTGATTTCTGCGAGGCAGGCCGGCGGAACTCTTTGAAGCTTCTCAATTAATCTACTGGCGACGCAACGCTGTCGCGACATTTTAATTGCGTTATGTCACAGTATGAAGGAGCTTGCTACTCTTAATATTCGAAATCATTGATTTTATTGTGCTTTGCGCTTTAATTAGCATCTATAATTGTTGTTAGTTATTTTTTTAGGTATTATACTTTTGAGTCTTACTCAATTTAATTTATGTGGTGCATAGAACTCGGCGTTATTCGCTAAAAATTATTGACGTAGATGAGCGAGAAGTGCCTCTGCTGTAGAGGTTTCATGGCTCGACGTTACCCAGACACTGGGCCAATGAAAGCAGTGAATTGACGTGGCCTCTGCCATGTTTTCGAACTCAACTGGCGCCTGGTACTCGACGCGGATCATCATTGTCTTGGATTATCAATAAAAAGAAAATTCTTTGATCTTTACTGTATTGTGCCCTGCAATATGTTTATCCCATCGTAATATGCGAGTACTTAGACCCGTTTTTAGAATACGAGTAGATGCGTTTTTCTGTTAGTGGCGTTTTGATTCGTAAATTTTACGCTCACTTATTAATCTATTAAGATGATTTTTATGTAGAACTTAAGAATCTATTAATGTTTTAGAGTTTGCTGAAGATATAGCTTATCTTTCGCAATATTCAGCATATCTCAGTGAGAGGCACACTCTCTTAAGATATTCTTAAGGGCTCACCACTGTGGCGACGAGGCTCGCTGACAAAATTCGTTGTAAATTTTACTGTATTATTATGTACGGTTTTATTTCTCCATCTCTTGTACCTGTGGCTGGCTGATGTATTGATGGTTAGAAAACGCCTGCGATCTTTTTTTCTATTTACTAAAATTCAATTTTAGTACTATTTAAGGGTCCTAATTTCAGTGACTACAGGGAAATACTTATTTCCTTGTTTATTGACACATTGTGTTCAACTCGTCATTAAATGTACGACTGAATGCCAATATGTCCTAAAAGGAAGGCCAGGGATGTGGTAAAATAACCTTGGATTTGGTGTTTTTTGACAATTTTCATGGTTCTGTTGTGTCAATCCTTCATTCAAGCAACCTGCATTAATCGTCTTTTGAGACGAATTGTTTACTTGTTTGTGCCAAACCTTAGGGGCTCAGGGAACTTGCTATCAAGCTTGGTTATTTTCAAGTGTCATGAAATTCTGCACTCCCAAATGCTTGTGTTTCAGAACTGCATGGCCGTTGTAGGCTCGATTCGAACCTATGAGGTCTAACGCGATAGCTAGAATTTTATTCTCGTCTTTATATATATTACATCTTCTCAGTTTCTGATCGGACTAGCCTATTTAGATACGTGAAATTAACCTGTTGATTTTTACACACGGGAGGTGAAACATCACGACTGAAGTTTCCTTTGTTAAACTGGTATAAAACAGACTACACCCATGTTCTGCACAGCAGTTTTTATCTCTTACTTCGTACTGAGTTGCTGAGGTGATTGTTAAATGAGGAAGTCATAGTCGACTGGTTCATCTTAGAAGTTGATGGCAGGCGAGCTCGTGCTTTGCTCAGAATGTCCTCTGTGTCGTGATTTGGTTTCATATCACATCTTTCATTTCACTTGCACGTGTTTTGGGGATAAAGCCGTTATCCAGTGTAGATGTTGGTGTCTCGATGCAAAGCACTGGTGTTATGGAAAATTATTCTTCAGTTGTATTCTGCTAAGAAAATTCTCTCAATAAATATTCGTTTTCATTCTAATGGCAGGTAGACATATAACAGTATTATAATTGAGATGTTTCAACATTTTTTTGTTGGACCTCCTTCCACTGTGAACTGAATTGTTTATATGCCTGCTTATTAAGTCATACATAAGCGCTTAGGTTGCAATGAGGGAACGACTTGGTACGACCTTGTTGCTTTTTGGTATTCTTGTACAACTTTCTGGAGGAGTTCTGTGATGTCACCGTAGTTGACCAACAATTGCAAATTAAACTCTAATAATCCATCATCTGTAATTTTATATACCATTCATTCACTTACCAGTTAAAACGGAACAGTCCATTAAATGTGTAGGTCCACTGTAAGCTTGGGCTGGCTTGGTCAAGACTTGCGTGATTTTCACCTGTCGCTGCACATTTTTATGCTAACTGTTAACCTAACACAGTCCGTCCTGTCTTGTTGTCCGCACGTCCTAAGGAAAAGCACGCATATGAGAGCTGATGTTGTGCTTAGTCCTGCTGCATATGCAGGGCTGCATCACGATGCTTATCTTTTGCCCAGAACTACTGGCAAATTTCCCTTGTATTTTTGAAGTTTGAAGTGTATAAAGGTTTTTTTATCACGAGGCCTCGCTGATATTAGGATGTTTTTAAGTTCTAAGCATTTCTCTCGTTTACAGTGTGAGTTCAATTAATTTCATTGTAGTCGTGAATATATTATTTACCTCTCCGTATTTGTCTCTACAGTCTTCAAATTTAGTCCTTGAATATTTGTTATTGCCTCAATTTTGCCTAAGTTTAAATTGTTCAGTATGCTGTGAATTCATTGATAGCTTTGAGAGTATGTTTTCCTGCGTTATTTATTAACCATACAATGGTTTCTTACCAGCTAATTTACGTTGGCATTAAACTTTTTCTGTAATTCGAGCAACATTGTGTTGTAAGTCCTGTCCCGGTTTTTGTTGATCGTTCAACCAGTAAAGAAAAATTAAAATTTTACCAACCATTTCTTTTAACTTAGTAATAACTGCCTTCTAACGAAACTAGACAGAAAGTGACCGAATTTCAAGTACGGCTGCCTATGACAATCATATTCTCAGTATTTAGTCTTTTAATACAGAGGGAAAAATTGCTGTAGTGTACATCTTAGTTGAATGACGACCATTATTGGGGAATTCAACTGCATTTTCCTGATGACGTCAGGCCATTATCCTGAATTCGAAAATAAAGCTTTCTTGTATTAGACTTCTTGGACTTCCTGTATGTTGCACTGAAGACGGTTATACTTCTTTACATCTTGGCCAGAAAGTCATTCTTAAAGATAGGCAGGATTCCTTGAGCTGCACTCCGTTTAGAGCATATATAATACTACTTGTCAGTGTGCTTTACGGAATTGGTAATTCTTGGTGACATTCCTACCTACCGATCGCAAAATCAGTGGTTAAATTTCCAGGAAATTTTTGTGGGTTTTTGATTAGACAACAGTTGCTGTCACATTTTGACCCTCTTGCTTTTAGGTGACCGTGACTTCAATATCGTCCTTCTGTACGAATGACTTCATGTCTTCGAGTCACTCTTTCTATCTTTGCAGTGGGTTGTGCTAATCGAGACACGTCAAGTTTGAGCTCTTGAGTGCTACTAAAATTAATGAACTGACTTTCCATGCCACGGTTTCTTTCATTTAGCATAAACTATTTTTGAGCAATGTGGATTGGAACGAATCTTATAAATTGTGAATTTTTTACCAACTCCTGATACGACCTCAAGTCATTGCGAGAGTGGGCATTATTTCTGCATAAAAAGAGAACGTAAAATTTGTAATTCGATGGGGTTTTTGAATTTGTATTTTTATTTTGCCGCATGCAGGTATGCCCATTGTCGGCCTTCAATGTCGTAATCGACCTGTTGAAGTAGGGTTCACAGCTCGCTGCCAAGTCCACTAAGCTCGCTGCAAGTGTTGTGGGTTTAATTCTGCATGAGGTGGACCCATTCTGTTATTTATTTTAGCGTCCCTTCCTTGTGAGAGTGACCAGCTTATCGCACAACAGACTACATTAACGAGCCTTTTTGATGTTGATTCGTTTATTTGGCAATAGGCCTCTTGAGTGGCAATATGAGAAATAATCACACGTGATTTAACTTTTCTCTATAAAAACCGACGTATTGTGCAAACGATGACCTCACCAATACCTTTGATACTGTGTCTACTTCATTTGACAATTTTTTCTATTTACGACATCCTCACTGCCATTGTTAAAACGCCTTTAAAGCGACTATTGAAGGTTAAAGTATAAAATAATTTAATGAGATTTTTACACTCTTGTATCGTCTGTGATGTGATGTGCAACATATGCGGCAGGACAAATTTGCTTAAAGTCAATTACAATGTACAGTGTATGTAGATCCATGCGCTCTCTTGTGTCAATGGAGATAAGTATAGCAAGAACAGTGCAGCGTCTCTTCAATGAAAAGTCAGAAATAGGAAATGTAAATTTTTCGCTTTTTATTTTCGTCTCCATTATTAACGTGGCTGCGGTGCGCGACTACCATAATGCGTGTTTGTGTGTGTGGTTGCCGCCTTGAATATTGTTCTGAGTAAGATGAATTACTACTATACCTTCCACTAATGCGTATCGACCTCGTCAATTGTTTAGTTGCTTCTGCACCAATCGAAAAGTGTTGTCAGATTTATGGAGTCTCTTCACTTTATCTTGGTAGTTTCTCGAGGTTAGTGTTTGTCGTTGACCTGCGTGTTGATAACTAACTTCCGCTTCCTTGCTGCGCTTGGATAGGCCGTCGTGTAGCTCTCAGGCCGTCATTAGGCTGTTTAGTTGTCACGTGGTGAAGACTTGTCTTTAGCTCATCACTAGTAAGCCTTATGCTGCTGTAAATGTGTTGGACGTGTACGCTGTTGCACTGAGATTGTGTTTATTTGTAATTTCTTCAACTCCAGAAACGTCTGTAGTTTTCCCCATTTGTGGATTTGTAGCGCCTGTAGGCCTACGCTCGTTCATATCAGGAGTTGATCACTTTTCTAAAGCTACTACTGAGTCAATGTAATGGCGAGACTGAAGTATATTATTATAAAATCTATAACAGGTGATTGCTACAGGGACTATATGGAGTAGTACGCGTGTTCTTGTAATTTTTTATTTTGTCTATCTGTACAAATAAAAGAATGAAAAATGTGAATGTTGGCCAGTTCTATAGCCATTCGTAAGAAAATTGGCCTTAATTATTTTCTGCAAGTGATTGAATGATATTATCACGGTTTGTGTTTGGGCTAAAGTTGTGAGGGGGAGAAAGGTTACGTTACTATTTTCTTTCGTGTAATTATCCATTTAATCAATTAATATCCCATTCCTGGTTGGGAGAACTGCATGCCTTGTCTGGATAGTGTCTCGAAATTATATATTAGTTCAGTGTGTAATAAATTATGGTCTCTTCATCTATGATGTCACTTTGATTTACTGTGTTTTGCGTACAAACTTGTCAATTCATTTCTTTTCAAAACATGTCGAGTGCTCTGATGCCGTCGCACTGCCTGCGTTGAGGACGTTCAGGAGACTTCGAGAACATGTTGCTGTCGGGCTCCTGCCGAGCTGCTAGGCTGGGCTGTGGAGTCGAAGTGGCAAAGTCGGGTGAAAATTACTGCTTAAGGTTTTGAGTTAGACTTTCTGAAAGTTCAGAAGTTGAAGGATTGAACTTCCAACTCCACAGCCCTGCCATTACGCCGGTGTTCGAAGAGTCTTGCTTCACGTAAAGGGCTCTCATGAACGTCACTATCTGCTCGAAGCTGAGTCTGCCGTGTTATAGTTTATTGTATTTGTCATTTGTGATGAGGTTTACATTTTTATTTTCTCTCATCGGTGGTTTCAGTAGTTGTAGGTGAAAGAACCTATGTTGCTACTTTGGGTCTAGTTTAACGGGTAGGTTGACTTAGTTATTTCTTTTTCTATACTCTGAAGTTGATCGTTGTCTGTTTCGTCTTCTCTTGTCACTGTCACCTGCTACAATTTCGGCAACGCCGTCTTGAGGCTGAAAAGTATTTCGTTCTGTTTAATCTAAAACTGCGATCAATGTTGCTCAGTTCTGGTATTGTTCGCCTAATAATATTAATGTTTCCGCTCTATATGTTTAATAAGCGGAAAGTACAACTGTTTGTAAAAAAAAATTCGAAACTTGCTGCGGAGCTGAAACGGTAAAAAAATAAGAATTTGATCCCCATGTGGTTTTTGTGGATTTCAATCTCATCTTTACATTGCTCTAATTAATAAAATGGAGAATCCGAAAATTGCAATTCCCTTTTTTAAGTTCGGGTATTAAAATTCTAAATCTGCTAATGCTGTGTCATCTCTGTGACAGCATGCAATTTGAGAAACGCTCCATTATGACTGATGAAGGATTCTAGATACAAGTTTAGTGCGTTGAAACGAGGTGGTCACAGTGTTTACCTGCGAAGGAATTTGTACGAGCTTAACGCCTGTTTGGAGAGAGTACTACGTGTTCTTCAGTGTAAGCATATGTGCTCACTCTGTGCAATGCCCTGAAATCCGCCTGCTCGCTGCACGCGCATTAGTCAGGCACTTTTCACAACTTGGCTGCGGTGATTAAACCAGAAATATAATGGTAATAATTTCAAAACTTAGACCCAAGCAATGAGCGTTACTGTGAAGCAGACCCGTAGTTATTATCGCCGGGATCCCTTCATTGGGAAGGATTCAACCAAAATTTACAATTGAACCAGCGACGATTGAGGGTAAATTACTGGAAAATAAAATGTGATTACACAACGTATTCTATAGCACTTTCGAGATACGACTTCGTTGAAAATCAGTTTTTTTATATTTACAGTTATAGTTAAGAAATTTCAAATGGGAATGGTTGTAAACATTACGGAACTCATTTTTTGCTTTAAGTATTTTCTTTGGTAATGAACATTTAATTGGCTTATGTTGAATATTAATTGATAACACTAATTCATTTGTGCATTATAATCAATTATGCCCATTCCTGTAATGAACTAACCGTGGTACCTTCAAGAAAGAACAGAACTCGCCGCCAGCTGCCCTCAGATCTTGTGTCGTCCCATGGGATTGTGAAACGCAATTTTTATTGTTACTTTTTCACTGATGTTTAAAATTAGGGTCGAATTGTAATTCCCTTGGTCGTGTACTGGTGATTTCTTCTAAGCGTTCAAGTGTAAATTATTTGTCAATTCATTTGTGGTAAGTTGGATCTAAGAAGAAGGTGATGCTGCCTCGTTAAGCTTCGCTGCAAATTTACCGGTTCGATAAATTCCTAAATGGCGTGCCCTCTGTGAGACATATATATTTTTTGTATAATATTCTTAAGTTTGAATAGAATTCAAACACGGAAGAGCGTACGTTTTT
Source organism: Trinorchestia longiramus (assembly GCA_006783055.1). NCBI lineage: Eukaryota > Metazoa > Arthropoda > Malacostraca > Amphipoda > Talitridae > Trinorchestia > Trinorchestia longiramus. The sequence goes on from VCRD01000240.1 coordinate 189,526, forward strand.
AACCCTCATTAGCTTCTAATTTGTAAGTAGCTTAAGTAAATTTGAGACTGATGGAGCTGCTCAGACCGAGATCCCGCAGACACCTTGGGTTCAGTACGAAACAGACATTATGAAGACATAAGTTGGTGGTTTTCATTAAAATCAATGAAAAAAGACAGGCAGGTGTATATTTTACCCATTACTAGTACTTGAGTTTGATTTTTCTGCCCTTAATAAAAATGAGTTCTTAATAGGTGATTCCTGGAGGAGGAAGGGAAAACATGTGTAGGTTTTCATTAGAAAATTGACGGTCAAATTACGTATTTGAAAAGTGTCTTCAAACGTGTAACCATTTTGACACTTTTTGATTAACTTTGGCATGGTAAATGTTTTATCTCGTTGAAGTATTTAAATTTTTACGAGGAAGAATCGTAATTATTGAATCGAACATTTCACATGTAAACATTTTTGCTGGCCGGCATATTAGATGTGGCATGTTTTATTTCACCAGCCTATGGAAAGTATTAGTTGAGAAGACAGCAACGCTTTTTCTTTTTGAGAGTGCCACCATAAACCTGAGAAAGAATAATAAACCTGTCTTCTTTCATTGGGTGCTTTATTTACAGCAAGGTCAAAGCTTTAGTGGGAAATATCGAAGATCGATGTATCTCCAGTATTGTTACACGAAGCGCCGTGATAGTGTGACTTGGTATAAAAACTTGTTGGTTGTTAATTGATCTGGAGTGGCTTGTCTGCGTTTCAGTCATGGCAGCGGGAAAGAAGACGTAGAATTGACAAACGTGCACGTAAATTATAGGTGAGAATCATTATGTTGTGTTGTAACTTTAAGTCTGTTTGGTTCAATTTCAACTGATCAACTCGCTCATTTCTAGTTTCAATACAGGTTAGTGATTCTAAAGAAACCCCAATAAGGCCTGAGAACCCATTTACGAATGTTAGCTTAATTATGTCTTACAGTCTTTTCTTCACGAGTTGGCTAACCCCGCCAAATGCAGATTTTCGTAAGAAAAAAAAACATATGCGTGTTCTTCGGTTGATATATCAACTAGTTTTTCAAACACGGCAAAGACGTCGTCTGCTGTATCTGTTAGTAATTTTACCAATATTTTCTAAGTGATCATCAGTTTACGAGATTTACGTCCATACTGCTGTAACGAAAGACACCTAGAGTTTACAACCTTCATCAAGTTTACAAAGAGCCTCTATTAGAAGTTGCATGATCACTTATTTTAAATAAAATAAATAAATAAACTTTATTTCCAACAGAGTACACATTGCATATACATTGGGTTTTAAATTCTTAATGTTAACATTTTAGGAGTAGTGATGGTGCTAATTGATAAGATCTTAAGAGTAGTAGTGATGCTTCAAGCGGGATCCCCGTCCTCTAGGCTGCAGCTTGAAAGTGGAGGCTAGTACGGCGTATCGATGAGCGTGGTGGAGGAGTGGCTTACGTCAAGCGTAGCAGCTGCTGGACATGTTTTAGCCACCGACAGTCACGCATAAACAGATCACGGCGGCCACGAGGTCGAACCTGGGCCTTCCTGCATAGCAAGCGGGCACCCTCACTAGTCAGTCAATCTGGGAGTGATGTTGGGTTAAAGATATGGAAACCCGATATTAAGTATTGTGAATTTATATTTTACTCTCTGATGCTGTACTACGTGAGATATCATGATGAAATTATTTTGTTCCCCAGACATACTGTTAAAAACCCTAAATTGAACACCAAAAAAGTCAGGGAATTACGCAATATTATATCACTCTAATTGTTTTAGTCAAGGCAATCATTAAATTATTCAATGTTGTATTCCACACACGTAAAAACTAAATATATCACGAAACATAGTAGAGTTACCAGTGACTAATAAATTTCTTTATTTTTATGATATACTGTTGAGCGACACCAATTGGGTTGGCCGACTGGTGAGGGCACCTGCCTGCTATGCGGAAGGCCCGGAATCGTTTTCCGTAGCTGTGACGGTTTATTTGTGCCTGACCATTGAGAGCTAAAGAACATGTCCAACAGCTGCTTTGTTGGACGCTTGGTATAAGCTACACCTCAACCACGCTCATCAGCACGCACATACGAGCTTCGACTTCGCAAGTTCTAGCACAGAGAACGGGGATCTCGCTTAAAACATCACTACTTCTATGAAGATCTTATCGATAAGCACCATTACTATTCATAAGATGTTAACATTAGGAATTTAAAACCAATGTATATGAACTGCATACTCTATTGGAAATAAAGTTATTTTTTTTTAATTCCCGTGCACAACAATGGTAATTTACTTTGCATTGTATTTCTTTCGTACCTTTTTTACATTTCTTTGTATGTTACTATTTCATAGTCATTATGTATTTATCTTTATTTGCTTTCTATTGTTCGTGTTAGAAAATGGTACCAGTGTTTTTACGAGTTAAATGAGCTATGTTCCATTAAATACTTCTTGAGTTCCTGCTCCCAGTTTCCGACGTAACTCGTAGAACAATATGGGGATTCAAATAATAGATCAAATAGCAAACTCATTCCTTGATCATTCTTTTATAGTTGTAAAATCAATTTGATATCTATAATTGCTCAGTATATATCAACATATATCCTATTAATGACTTTTTTATGTTTCGTACGTCTGACAACCGCGCAACCGAGGTGATTCAGTGACAAAGCAGTTAATTTAAGTTGTATAACTTGTAAAAGCAGACTAAAAAAAGCGATGGTGTAAGCGAGTGATAAGACGAAATCCAGAATAATAATAACACAGACACTGAATGTCTTGGCTCTTACTTATGCGTGTGTCGTTAATATTAATTTTTTTCCAGATTGATTCATATTAATAGAACCTGTGCTTGTAGTACAGTACATGTCAAAGCTGACAGCACTCATGACCACTTCTCCTGTTTCATTGAAAATGCCAACATTTCTCTTCATTCACTGGGGTCACAGTTGAAGAGATCTAATTTGGAAAAGTGGAAGCGACTTGACTTGAGTTGACAGGTCTCTGATTCTAGAGTTCTTGAAGCTCTGGAATTTTCTAGTGCGTGTCACACACGGGACCAGGTAGAGTAATAGACTAATGGCTTTGAACTATTTCAAACTTTCAGATTATCGCTACGAGGTTCTAACTGAAGTCACAAGGTGGACGAGAATAGTCCTAAAAGCATGATTAGTAATATTACAGTAATATTAGGTTACAGTAAAGTTTCTTTTGTTTTTCTCTATATGCGACCAATTTTGAAAACTCTTGGATAGCTTTCCAATATGTAGTTTTTTAAGGGTTGAGCCACACTAATAGTCAATGCTTTTGTGAAAATGACAGATATATATTTTTACTCATTTTCTAGTTACAAGATTATTTTACTTCAGATGGTATTCTGCAATTTTACCCTGAGATAAAAAATTTATGAATTATTATTTGTTCCTGAAAGTAGGTAAAGAAGAATATTAACAATATTAATTTGCTCTACTCTTATTCATGCATTGATAAAATACTTGAACATTCATTGTGCTTCTTATTGTTCAACTTGCTGAGTGTGATAGTGCTAATCATGGTAGAATTTTGTTGTTACAGCCATGGTGCTGCTGTATGACAATGTTATCATGCAACAGCTGTGGCACTACTGTATCAAGATGTTATCATGCAACAGCTGTGGCACTACTGTATCAAGATGTTATCATGCAACAGCTGTTGCACTACTGTATCAAGATGTTATCATGCAACAGCTGTGGCACTACTGTATCAAGATGTTATCATGCAACA
>VCRD01000240.1:195473-210013 GCA_006783055.1 Trinorchestia longiramus
GGAACAGAGTGCCAGTGTACAACAGAAACAGAGTGCCAGTGTACAACAGGAACAGAGTGCCAGTGTACAACAGGAACAGAGTGCCAGTGTACAACAGGAACAGAGTGCCAGTGTACAACAGGAACAGAGTGCCAGTACACAACAGGAACAGAGTGAATGCCTGTAGACATTAAATGAAACTCTCAATTGTTTTATTACATGAAATTATTCATACCTATTTTGTATAAAACTATCTATACTTATATTGCATGAAATTGTGCATACTGATATTGCATGCAATTGTCACCATACATTATTAATGTAATGCCATTGAGCAACAAACATGAGATTTGGCATTACAAAAGTCTTATGGGTTGCATCAAAGGTATACTGGGTTATGAAATTAATATTCAAGGGATTACAAGTTTGGTTATTATATTATTATCCTCCTGGCTAGGGTTATCCATCTGGCAAAGATTATTCACTTGGCATATATTATTCACCTGACAAATATTATCCACCTGGCAAATATCCAGCTGGTAAAAATGATCCGCCTGGCAATGCTTATATTGCTGTTAAAGATTACTTGCCTGGTAAAGATTATCCAGCTGGCAAAGATTTTCCACCAGACAAAGACTATCTAGCTGGTAAAGATTATCCACCTGGCAAGGATTATCCAGCTGGTAAAGTTTTCATGACATAACCATTATTTGGAAGCTAAAGGAAGTCAAGTTTTTATTAAAAATCAAATTTTCCATGCCTTTCTGTTACTATTTAATCAAACAAACATTCAAAGATGGATTTTATAAAATCTGCATCATCAGATTTCTGCTTGTATAAAAATGTACATATATTCTTGCCATCATTTCAAACAGTGTTATTAATTTTAACCTTGTGAACTCCAGCAGGCTATATGTCAGACTGTATATCAGCCTATGGTGTTCAACAAGTTATGAACCCAATATTATGGAGGTCTGAAAAATGACTTTTAGTGAAATGTCTTATACTTCTCATCTTTTCAAACATGATGGATGAGGGAGTATTAGTTGTGTCTTGGTCAGCATTGTGAGAGCATCAGCTAGTTTGCAGACTCAGGCTCACTGTATTACATGGAGTATGAATTCAGTGGCTTGGTTACCCTTTAATGGTAATCTTGACCCACTGATAAATACTCTATTTCATACAATTTGCTCTTAAGATATGAGTAAGAATGCTGAATTAGTGTATCTTTCAATTAATCCAATACTATATGTTTGATTCTTTGGCATAAAAATCTAATCCCATTTTCCAGCATTTAGTTGACTATTTCCCATGAAGACATGCCAGTGCAAAATGGAGCTCTTTGTGGTAGTGTCAGAAATATTGTATAAGTGACTCATAATTTAGAGAACTAATTGTAGTTTACTATTTTTAATGGATGATATTGAAGATACAATTGAGTTGAAGAATAAGGTAAGTATTGATTACTTTTTATCTGTATTTTACCTTTCTCTGAATGATTTTTGTGATAAATTGCAGGATTGCAACAGTTTTTTTAAGTTTGAAACAAAATTTTATGCAGATTGTATAGATATTTGTATGGATAGTTTATTCAGTAAATTCACTGAAATATAATATAATGCAAATGTGGCTACTCAGCTACATGTTCAGTGTCACACTGATTTGTAAAGCATTCTACTAGACACCAGTGATGGAAGAGCATACTACTTCTGATTTGTGTGTGCTGTTCAAATCCTCTAAACTTTTGTGTAGTATTTAATATGCAGACAGAAGCAGTACACTATAGGGCTCAAAACTGTTCCTGCTCCTATACCTGCTATGCATCACAAAAGCTTTTTTTCCTTTCCTGCAATGCTGGGACTTGCTGTATTATTCTTTCATTCAGAAAATACTGATAACTGAATTGTAGCTCAATTTTTATATAGACATATTGGCTAGAGGGGTCTTGTTGTCAATAAGAAAATTGCTTAATACATTTTGCCTTTTAGATGTCAAATTTACCAGCTTTCAACAATGCAGAATACATTGACTTACAGATCCAAACTCACATAAGCACTACCATTCTGAGGTAGGTGCAGGAGGAGTGCAAATCCACATAAGCACTATCATTCTGAGGTAGGTGCTAAAGGAGTACATTCCCACATGAGCACTACCATTCTGAGGTAGGTGCTAGAGGAGTGCAAATTCACATAAGCACTATCATTCTGAGGTAGGTGCAGGAGGAGTGCATTCCCACATAAGCACTATCATTCTGAGGTAGGTGCAGGAGTGCATTCCCACATAAGCACTATCATTCTGAGGTAGGTGCTAGAGGAGTGCAAAAATCAATTGTCTTTCATGGCATTGAAATTAAAAGATGTTGAAATATGATCAAGTGTACAAACATCATCCAATCCTTTTTAATGGATCTATTGAAAATTATGGTTTTGATTAATAGTAATATAGTACATACACATTTTACTAAGACACATTTACCAATTGTATCATGCTGCATGAAAAGCAGCCTATTGTATTTGATGATGTATTATTTACAAGTTGTGAAAATTAAGCAACAAATTTGATGAATTTATTAGCAGGAAATGCTTTTAATTCCATTGTGTCATATTCCTTATTTTTAATTAGCTGTGTTAAACATTCTCAGTTGTATGACCCAACTTTTTAATTACTATAAATGAATCTAGTATCATTTAAATTGTCATCTAGTCACATTAGTTCTTTTATTTTTCGTAGTGCTGCAGTCCAAATTATTGCATGGTGTAATGTACTATATGCAATACAATTTAATTAGAGGTTGTCCAGAAAAAATTCATGTCAGGTTAGAAAGTGATCTCTAAGGCACATATTTTGAATTTACTTAATTTGTGTTGACTCCAGTTACGGCATGACACGAGACATTGTGAGAAGAACATACTCGATTTGAGAGTACACTACATGAAAATGCATCTATTGCTCGCATGGTTTAAATATTTTGTAAACAATATAAAGTGTCTGTACACTGATATTAAGTTCATATTATTGGGATGATAGCCAATCATACAAGCATTCATTCAATATGTAATGTTCTCTTTACTTTGCATTTTTCCCATTTAAATGTTATATTGTAGTGTATGACCAAGCAAAGTGTTGCAGCAGTAGCCAAATGAAGTTTTTTTTCACTTTGAGGAACTTGAATTCGGGTACTACTGCAAAAAGCCATTATAATGAAGAAAATAACATTTTTGTATACTCTTTTGTATACTGTTAGGCAATATGAACCATTCCATTGCCTAACAGTATACAAAAGAGTATACAAAAGAGTTCCATTCTTGTTTTTTGGCAATATTCTTTGTACTCATCTCTATCACACATCATTGCTTGTCTCTTCAGATAACAATTGTGTGTAAAAACATTCTCAACTTTTAACTCTGAATCAGATCTAATTATAATTTTAGTAAAATTTTTTATGATTCTTTTTCCAGCAAATGAAGAGATGTTGTATGGCTGATCTCAGTTGCAAAATTTGTGCATTAGTTTTTGCTGCTGTTTTAGAACTGCAGAATGTGCTTAGAATGAAGTTTCTATGAATGAACATGACTGTGTTTTAAATTTGTCATAGTGCTCTTTTACTTTTATTTGTATGAAGAATTGAATAATAAAATTTATTTTTCAGCTGCATTTTATGAAGCAATTGGAGTTTCTCAGTGTGTAAATTGGAACTATTTAATGGACTAACCAACACCTTTTCCCCAGCTGCTTCAGACTCAGTCTTCCACGCACAGCTTCAAGATGGCTCACTTCATGGACAAGCTGGCTATGAGCCTTGGATTTGGGCCCAACCCCCTAAAGGTCTGTGCTAAATTCATCACTCAACTTATTTGGTTAGGCAGGAAAATTTCTATGTGGATGGTCATGGAAGATCTACTGTTTATAATGGCTTATTCTTTGATTTTGGTACAATTTGCTGTATACTGACTTTAAACAATTGTTGGTGATGCTTATAGGGTGAAATGAGGTATCAATATCTCAATTAACACGTTTGGTTTTTTTTCTTAATGATGCTAGATAACTCATAGATATCTGTCATGAAAAATGTTATGTAATGTATCTTATATATTAGATATAAAAAAACTTCCTTCATTATTAATTACAAATTGAGAACATTTCTCTTTATTATTTATTACAATTTGAGAACATTTGACTTTAATAACCATTTCAGTAGTACATGTAGTATTTCATATTTTTGATTAGAGAAATAAAATAAATCACTGCATTGACAATAGAAAGCAAAATAGTCCAATTGTCATTGAAGGTAAATGTGTTATATACAGAAATTTTTTGTTCCTTTGTATACTTAAGGTTAAAATTAAACTATGCATATCTGGTAAAGGAGGTAAGATGTCAAATCTAGCCTTTTAAAGCAAAAATGAAAAATTCAATATTTGTATCTCAATCTAGTTGAGTTTTTGTTCTTGAATTTAAATCTCTCTAACCAGCAAAGGCACATATGAACCTATTTAATTTATATAGAGCCATAACATATAGAAAGTAAATTTATTACATGTATGTATTCCTATAGCATTTCATAGAAATACTAAAATGAGACTAGTATCTCTATGATGTGCTTTAAAAATAGAAAATATTATGTATGAAGTTCTTTTTGAGAAAAATAGATTTGAGCTGTTCTCTATGCAGGTATTAGAATTACTGTTTTGAAGTTGGTTTCTGTAGTTGGTTTAGTTGCCTTAAGAGGTAATTATGGAGATCTTTTTCTTGCAATTTGGAATTAGCACTCATGTTGTGACCTTGTTTTCTTGACATGGCAATTTGTTGAGATTCAGTTTCACTCAGTTTAGAATATGAATTTATATATTATTTTGTTGATGCATCAAATCATATGAAAGCAAGATAATGTAGCCATAGTGGCTTAATCAGATTAGCCTCTGATAACTTGTTGAAGCATCGGGTCAGAATTGCTCACACTCCTCACAAGTTGAGGCTGATCATTGATCATCATTTTAGCCTCTGATAACTTGTTGTACCAGGTCAGAACTGATCACACTCCTCACAAGTTGAGGCTGATTTCAGTTTGTTGTTAAGTGTAAGCTTGTGCTGCAGGTGGTGAGCGTTTCTTGGACTGACTACAAGGACCGCCTGGAGGACGACCAGCAGAATGTAGGTATCGCTACAGGCATGACCCCCAGCGTGGAGGGAGAGAAGATGCCAGCCTGGGAGGTCATCATTCACTACGCAATTAACACACACAACCACTGCTACAGGTAGGAAATGTTACTACAAATGCTGTATCTTATGAAGCCATTGAGTGAAGGAAATTGTTTTGTGCTGTAGTGCCAGGCTCTTGATATGACTGTGGTATTTCTAGGCTGTTAGAGTGCTGCTTGCTGTAGGACTTGATGCATAATGAGAACAGTTCTTCCTGTTCTTGGTTGAGTTTTGTTTATGAAGTGAGCCTTACCCAAACTTGTGATGGGCAGCCTGCTACGGTGTCAGACTCGTGCAGAGGCAGTGTCTGCAGCAGCTACCTACAGAGACAGGCTACCGCCCCTCGTCGCCGCAGTCGGTCGTGAGCTTCTCAATCACTCCACTCTACAGAAGGTCAACATCTCGGCCAGGTTTTATGAGCCCTTCTCTGCTTTTTCAATCGCACGCAATCGGCTTCGAGATAAACTTGTGGTACAAGTATTGTATCTCTATAGCAATGGAAGTGTTGCATAAATATTTCCTGTGAGTGGTTTTCCCAATGGCAATATCACAATTTTTAGCAGCAGTGTCGGACGTCTTGTTACTTTTGCAGTTAGGATGTGCATCTTTATAAAGTGATGTATTTGTAAAGTGAAAACCATTCCTGTATTTAAAATTGTTTCTTATTCTCAAATGAGTTCACATTATCAATCATTGTATGAAGAATTAAGAACATGAGATTTAAGATATAGTTTAATTTAGGAAGTTGTAAATCAATAAAGTTGTGAAAGATGTACTGAAAGCCTATAGCCTTCCAATCACTCAGTTGAGTCCATCTAATTTTATGGTAGTTTAACTGCAGGGCTGTTCTAAAAGAGCGAATGCCTATTGAAATGTTTTATATTTTTTCTTTCATAACCATGAATTTTATCGACATTTTATGTTAATCATTTCTTTTATTGGTGTTGCGAAAAGATCTTGGTAGGTCCCATTGTTTTTTTTATCCGAGTTAGTGTAATTCTTTCCAAAAAATAGACCACAAACCATCATCTTCAAAATATTTGTGTTTGCACAAGTGAGTGACATAATGACGCGAGCGTTTGACACCTCTGTCGAATAAAACTTACACCTAGACTGCAGTTCTATGGGTTCCTGCGATAAAATAACATTTTCTAGTAGTGCTACGTGGGTTTTATTGGCTTTGCTACTGGTTTTGACAAATTATTTCTCTTGTTTCCTTCACAAACCTTGCTTTGGTACACATTTCTTCATTTACCATTCTGATTTTGGCAAATTAAATAGTTGTAAGTAATTAACAGAGGCGTTTATGCAGAAAGAGGTCTGTCTGATGCTATATTCGACCACTGGGTTCAGTTTTGGTTCATGTAGCATTTAAGTGAAAATGGGAGCCCCCTTGTGTTAATGTGAGAGATAGTGAAGTGGTGGATGGAATGGTCGTGTGCAGGTGACGGACCTACTGCGCCTGAACCCTTCCTATGAAGCTGTCCACCTAGCCGCTTACTTCGGTTTCCTCGACGCCATCCGCAGCGAACACATCAGAAAGTGAGCCGGTCTCTTGGTGTATACTTCATGTTCACTGCACTCCATGTACATTAACTGACTTGTCATAACAAGCATTAAATGACTTCATTTTAGCCCTTACTTGAGCCTTAAGAGCAATACCACCTGAAGCAGCACAGACTCTTCGACTTGCCCTGAAATCAATTATTGTGAAGAAGTTTCCTTTGGCCCAAGGGTTAAACAATACCTGGAGGAAGTCTCGTTTAGTGTAAGAGTTAAACAATTAACTTTGTATATTTGAAGGAAGTCTCGTTTAACTCAAGTATTGAGAATAAAGTTTTGTTTATTGCAAGGATACTTCTCATAGTTCAAGTAAATAAAGCATAGATGGATTGTTTTGAAGAAGTCTCTTCCATCTCAAATATATAGTTCTTAATATTATTATAACAATATTATGTTAAAGACACCTGTTGCAGTTTAAAAATTTTGCTCAATGCCTTCATCGTTTCGAGGAAGATCTGTGTTTTAGTGAAGCTTGATCACTTGCATACAGAAGCCACTTGCGAGATCATGGATTATCCCTTATGAATGGTAGTCTATACATCTTACGCTTTTATTTTCTCAAATAGCTCTAATTTGGTGAGGGTCATTTTTGATGTAGAGTAAACCACTTCATACGAATTATGTTTTTTTATGTGTGGATTACGTGACACCAAAATTCTAAAGTGAGGTTGATCAGGTTGGAAAGAAAGAACTGTCGTTTTTTCTTGATGATGAAAAATTGCAAATTACTAATTTTTAATCTTGGTAATAGTTTCCCTGATTTTCAATGGCTCTTCATCGTTTCACCAGAATTTTAATGCCTCTTTAAAAAAATCTGTGGGTGTTAAAGAGAAAAACGGATCGAGATCATCTCTAAGTTATTCATAATTTTCATAAATTTTGTTACTTAAGTGATGTAAAAACCTAAAAAGATAGCAATTTGATGGAGCAATATCAGCTTAATAGGGTAAGTGAGGTAAACCTTCCCTATTGAAACTCATTATATTTTTGTGACATTTTCGCTATGTGCGGTCTAGCAATGCCATGCAGAACCCCAACACCTTCCCTAATGAGCAATGCGGTTTTTTCTCGATAAAGCAGTTAGTAAATCTTCAATTTGTGAGTAGTATTTTACAGCCTTGAGTGCTTGATTGAGATTTAATAGCTCATGGAGAGCCAGTGTCATATCCCACCATAAGCATCATGATTTTCCTTGGGTGGAGTCCTTGCTTCCGAACTAGATGTGGACTTCGGTTTTTATACAACTTCTGTCTTTTTGCGTTGAGTATTGTTTTAAGAAATCTATTTCTGTTGCTCAGTAACAATTCTTTCCAAAAATGGATCCCTGTGGTTCCTTGGAAGCAAAGATCTGCAGACAGTCGTTTTGGTTCCATTAAGTATCATTACATGTTATAGGAAACCCATTGTCTCGTTATTGAGATCTTCCCTAGTTCATGAAGGCTTGAAATTATGCTCGTGTGAGTTGTATTGAACAGTTGAGCCACTTCTCTACTGGGAAACTTTGGATTGGCCTCTACTGTATCTTTAGGGTTTTTTTTATCAATTGACTTTGGTCTTCCTGAACGCTGACTATTCTTGAGATGAAAATCTCCAGATGAACACTTGGAAACCACCGTTGGCTTTTTCAAACATTCACAACATTGTTCCCATAGATGGAACAAATATCTCTGGCAGCTTGTGCGGCTGAAGTGCCTGTCTTGTATTCGTAGAGCATGCAATATCTTAGATGCTATTCATCCAATCACGTTTCTGGAGGGATGAAACAATGAAATTTATCTAAATTATGTAATTTTTATTTCTGAAGGATTAAAGATGCGTTTAACTTCAGATTTTATTTAAACTAACAATTGACGGGTTCTTAGAGAGATTAAGAAAAAAACCATTGTGAAAAACGATGTAGCTTAGTTTTCAATCGAATAAATTCACTCAGCCTAAAAATATTTGAGAATGTCTTCTCTTTGCGTCGCTGGCAGGCACATAAACAGCGGTGAGAAAGAGTTCGGACGCACAGCCCTGCACATTGCGGTGCAGGAGGAGAGTGAGCGTGTGATTACCTCCTTACTTGGCGCTGGAGCTGACACTGCCGTCACTGACACCATCAATGATGACACACCCCTCCATCTGGCGGCCAATAAGCAGGAGGCGCTCATACTGGTAAGACACTCGACGCCCTTCAACAGTCTAATGTTGCCTCTGGGGTCATGATAACTCTTGACCCAAAATGTAGCTGTGCATCCATAGACGATGCTTTCTTCTATTTTGTTACCAATAAATGGGAGATCTGGTCCTGTTTAGCATAGCAGAGGAAACTACGGCGACAGTGCAGAAATCATCGTCCTTACGTGCACTGGTACTTGATGTCAGTGCGATTGAGGCTCTATGTCCTTATGTATGAATTAAGTACGACAACGTAGTTGTCATAGTGTACGACAACATTGGTTTTGGTTCTTGTAGTTTTAGTGTGTTTTTTGATGTTAGTTCAAATAGGGAGCGTTAATTTTACGTGAGAGCTGTTGGTGTTAGCGTTAGCATTACCTACAGAGCTTCGAAGCATTATTATGGGCTCGCCTAACTCTGCATCTCTCTAGCCTGCTTCTGAGGGCACTTTTTTAAAAATTTAGCGTTAGTTCTTTATCATCGTTGTTCATCTGAAATGGTGCTACAGAGGTGATACATTGAGAGGAAGCCATCTCACCTACCCAGGCAGTAGAGCTTGTGTATGAAGCTCCAGCTTGCAATACAATTATTGTCAAGTAGAGTTGAGAATTCTTTAAACGTTGCCCCTCTATTAGTAGCTGTTTGATTAAAATATATGTGAATACACACACCCTAACCCAGCCCCACTGGGTTATTTCTACTTATGCTACATTGTAACGACGATATTCTAGTAAATTAAATCAGAATAAAAGTTGCAAACCCAAGACCACAAAGCCGTTCCGTTTAAAAGTGATTTCAATTTGCCTTCATTACTCATGTATACATCATTGATACATACCTAATCTTAGATATGTTACTATCTTGATTTATTATTGGTTGAGTCTATCTTAAGATCTATTTTCGTTTGAGTTACCCTGTTAGATGTCATCAAGCGCGACAAGCTTGGACTTAAGAATAAGTTAGGAGAGCAAGTGGTGCTGTGTGGTGCCGCGCTCCAATTTTTCTTTTGTTTTCAGGCGCTGAACGTAGAGGCGCACGTTAGTCTCAACATGAAGAACAGGGAGGGCAAGACACCGCTGATGATCGCGGCGGAGCACTGCAAACTGGACAACATCAAGCTGCTGCTCCGCCTGGGTGCCAACCCCAACCATGAACCTCGATTGCACGACCTCTTCCACACCCCCGAGTACAAGCAAGGGCTCAAGACCATTGACGCCACCAAGGACATCAGCAACAAGGTGGGCTAAATTTCAGTCTCCAGACCATTGACGCCACCAAGGATATCAGCAACAAGGTGGGCTAAATTTCAGTCTCCAGACCATAGGCATCATCAAGGACATGAGCATTTAGCAGTAAGGTGATGTAGGGGCTGTGTTGTAGGGTTGTAGGTGCTGGTGACGATGGTTGCTGTACTCCACTGTAATTCAGCCTGAGCTCAAAAAAGATTTGTGGAAGTCATATCGATGAAAGACAATGAATGTAGAGTATGATAAAACGTCCGTACTTTTGAATTTCGAATAAATGTTTTTTCTACGTTTTTCGCATTCGTAGGACTATTCCTACATTTTAATTTGAACAAAATACTTGATCGTTCAGTTAAATCTATGTCGTGTAACGTGAAATTTATATCACGTTACCTAAGCACAGCTCGAAGGAGCACTGAGAGCCCTTCTGCTACCTTGTGCTGTGTCATTAAAAGTTTTCTGCCTTGTCAGGATCTGAGCAAAGGGGGCAACCTGCTGCACTGGGTCAAGACACGCGAGCTCATGCACCTCTGCTTCGATCTTGGCATTGATCCTGACGTGCAGAACAACGTTGGGGAGACACCAGTGCATATCATGGTGAGGTTCTGTGTAGCATATTGTGCCACTGTGACATTTATTTCCTTCATTGCAACATTTATTTCATTTCTAGAATTTCCATGCGGTATAGAATTCATGCTTCAATGTTTATGACTTATGAGTATAGGTGCGACTAAGCTTCCTGTACTTTTAAGGCTAGCCGTCTTGCTAGAACGAGACTCTTAAGACCACACTCTACACCAGCATTGTGTGATGAGGTTTCTTTGTAATGCAGGCAGCTCTTTGCGTGCTCAACTTAGCGTGAGGGTTTGATGGCGGGGAAGCAGGAGCTTTCTTTCTTCTGGAGGACCCGTCGCTTGAGCAGTCCCTAATATTGGCACATTATTCACGCTAGGCGAGCCGTTCAGTGGGAAACTTGATTTGTTCACTAAAGAAAGATTGTAGACTACTCGTCCCTGTGTTCCTCATTTTATGTTGCTCTGAACTATATAAGAATCAGTAAGCTGAGCAGTTTCAAGTTTGTTCTATCGCGATTGTTTTTAGTTTGTTTATTGCCCTCGAATATAGAAACTTCTCTAGTATATGCTGTAATAGATCGGAAAGTTTATAGATAAATCGTTCAAATTTAGGTGTAGGGCTAAGGGTGGTTACAAGGAGTTAGTTTTCGAATTCTTTCGGGTGGACCCCTCTAAAAGTTGTCAATTGGTTAGAAAATAAGATAGACAAAGTTGCAGGTCAAATAAATTACGTTAGTTCGTGTCTCATTGAGGTTGAGGGAAATGTCTGATTTGGGGCAAGAGTTTCATCTTTTCTTCAATAAATGAAAAAGATCATCAATGGTTGACGTGAAGGATTTTGATTTGCAGGTATTTGATCGTTTTTTTTCGTTTTCTTTCGTTTTCTTTACTTTTCATTCATTTTTTCCATTCTTGCAATACCATTGAAGCGTCTGGTTGGTATCTTGTCTCACTCCCCAAAAAGTACAATTTCTCGTATAGCAAGTCTTGCAGCTTCTCTGGTGCTCAATTTCATTAGGCGTAGATTGAACAATAAATAGTATAATTTGAGAAGTATTTGGTAACTTACTACGAGTGATTTAATGAGACATGCAGCCAATTAAAAAGCAGTGCCTTTCCGCCTTAAACTTATGCTTGTTGATGCTCTAGAAAGCGAAGGTTCCAAATCCATTGCTCAATTTTTAGGATTTGAATCACGACCGGACATGAAAAATATGAAATCTATAAGTTGTGGTAAAAATTGATACGAGTAAAAATTTGAGGCAACGACATTTTCTATTATTGATTCAAGAATTATGTTTATACAACGAATGGTTTTCATTTTATTGAGAAAAACTACGATTTGTCGCTAAAAGTTGCATACAGTATTGACAAAACTGCGACCTGAATGAGGCACGGTTCCAATTTATTTGAAACTTAGTCAATTTCATTTTCTAGAGATAAGGCAACTTTTGAAGGGGTCCACAGATGATAAGATGAAAAAAATTCCCCCTATAGCATGTGACCATCCTAGATTGTAGGCTGTGCAGGAAGCGTCCTGCGTAATGTGCCTGCCTGCAAACAAGCGCCTAGGTTGAGACTGGCAGTGTTGCTTCCTAGAGAGTGTAGTGTCACGGCTGAACTAAGCGCTCTCTTGGGGTGTCTTGACCACCTACCCATCAGCACCGCTTACTTTGATGGTCTTAGTTTGGATTCTATGGATTGAATGTATAGATTCCTTTCGCTTTCTCATGGGGACGGGCGATGTGTCGGTCTTACTTTACTGCTCCAGTGCATTCATTTCTAGTACCTGTTATGTTTTACCTTCGTTTTCTTTTACCAGTTGATATTTGTAGTTCGAAGTATGTGCATGTGTGCCTGTATCAGTCGCCTGATAAATAAATGTGCTGACTGGACGGCCGTGCGCTTGTAGGTGTGCCGGCAACGGATCCAGTGCCTGGTGACGCTGCTATCCAGAGGGGCTGACCCCAACGTGCCTGATGATGACGGTAACACTGCTCTGCACCACGCTGCTGCTCTGCTCTCTCCCACAACGGTTCAGGTGCTGGCGCAGGGGCTACGTGAGGAGTCTTCGAGGGTGTGGGGATAAGTAGTGTTATATGTAGGTGCTGTTGCGATGACTAGGGTGGTAGTCTTTGAAGTAGTAGTAATAAGTCATGACCGTCTACAGGGGAACTGGGAGGCTGTAAGGAGTTTGAGTACAGGAAATTGGTATTAAAAATTCTGTAATAAAGCCACTGTAATTCTGTAAAGCTAAAAACACTGTTAGTGGAGGACAAAATTCAGGAGATCTCGAGAACATCAGAAGTTGTCAGATGAAACGCTACTGCAAATTTTGTGATAAATAATATTGTTTGTTCTTCTATTTACGTTGCAGTGCATTTTTTGTTGTGTGGTAGGTAGAAATGTGTTTAAAATGTTCTCTTCCACTGATGGAATGTCAATGCAAAAATTGTGCGCAGTTTTGGTTTAGCTAACATTGATTTTTCAGAATTTGATATCAACAGAACGGATTGTGTCCGTACAGCCACTTCGGCACTTATCTACTTTTTATTTATGTCATCTATGTATGTAGTTCTTATTATTAACTGTCGATCCGGTTGGGGTTATCGGGTATAGCGCCTTTATTGTGAGGAAATATTTAATTTCTTCATTCCACATTATTATGGCATGTTTACGGTCCGACCAAAACGATGAAGTTCATCGATTGATTAAATAGATTGTGGTTGTACGTCTTCGTGGACTGACTTGCAGCGCAGTGTTGTTTCAAATTATTATTTTCCTTTACACATTTACTGGTATGAAGACGGCATAAAGAGAACAATATAGGTGCTGATACTTAGAAATAATAAGTATGGTTGTATGAGGACCATAAAAAGAGCAATATAGGTGCTAAAGTTTTGTAATATCAGACATATTCTAGCTTGAAGACTACATAAAGAGAGGTGCTGGTCAGTATTAAGATTAAGAGGTGTGCAGGCCCTGCTTGTGTTCGGCAGCCATCTGGACCGGCTTAATGAAAAGGGGGAGACCGCACGCCACCTCGCCGCTTCCCGCCGCTCTGACGATCCTGCCGAGCAGACCTGCCGGGACCAGGTGACTTACTGTCAGGGCACCCCGCCCTATGTTGGTCAGTGTAGGTCACCTGCTCTCACTAGACGACTTGTTCCGTAGATGATCTTGTGACTGGTATTTCTCTAAAGCTAAACCTCATTACAAAGTCTAGTTCAAAACGAAGGTATATCAGGATCCAGGCCACAAAACTGTCGAAGGTGTGAAGTTTACTAGTGCTTCTCTGACAGTTTCAATCGCTGACACAGCTATTGCTTCAGTTACGTGGTGTTTAAAAACGGCTGGGTTTTACGAAATTCGTTTTTCAGTTTATTAAAATGTGATGGATTTCATTATGAAGTATAGTTGAAATTGGTGCATGTTCTAAAAACTAAATGACAATTTATCACGATTTTGTGTAGTTCTGGTCGTCACATTAGACATAACTCGTAAAACAGAATTAAAACAACAGAAAATTAAGAATCCTTACCTGCGCTCACCAGCCATCCTATATGCCTGCGTGTTACTATTACGTTGGCTACTTCCTAGTAGGCGACTCAAAGCAACTGAACTAGTACTACTGCATTAAAACTCCTGAACGAAGTTCCTGTTTCACAACCTCTTGTATTAAAGATATTTGTGCGTAGTGACCCTTCACAGTTATGTAACTTGTTGCGGAGTGCAGTGACCAGTTGTGACAGGATATGTAGGTGACATGTGATTGAGTAACATGTATTCTTTGGAGATGACGTGGATAGTGTATGGGGGACCT
>VCRD01000240.1:210394-225908 GCA_006783055.1 Trinorchestia longiramus
GTGAGTTGGTGACTAGCCTGGTGAGTAGGTGGCAAGCCTGGTGAGTAGGTGACTAGCCTGGTGAGTAGGTGACTAGCCTGGTGAGTAGGTGGCAAGCCTGGTGAGTAGGTGGCAAGCCTGGTGAGTAGGTGACTAGCCTGGTGAGGGGACTGGCCTTGTGTTTGCTCATGATTTAAGTTGAGTTTATTCAAATGATGACAGAGGACACTCATGACTGTACCTGCTGCACACAACACCACTCAGTAGCCACCCTCCTGCTACAGGTGGTGTACCTGCTGCACACAGTGGGAGCACAGCGCTGCACAGCTACACACCTGCCAGACTGTGCGGATGGCTGCATCAGCAACGGCGAGTTCAACGGTGTCCCTATCTACCACAAGCCCCTCGTGCGCTCGCGCTGGGTCATGGACCAGCTCCTCGAGATCACACAGATCAACCAGGCCATCCAGTCAGTGGTGCTTGCTGCTAGCCTCAGCGCTACGAGTTGTCCGGTGCACCGTGTGACGCGTCTCACATAAATGAGTGGAGGATGCTAGTGGGACAACTAACTTCTAGACGTGGCCTTAATGGACGTTGTTTCGCATATGTATTATTGAGAGTTGATTATAAGAGGCATGACTGGAATGTCTATGTTATAGTGGCTATGGTCTGTTTGTTTCTCTTGTAAAATATCCGTTCTGTCGGCTTCGCGTGCAGTTACCTTTCAGCCCTCATTTATTGATGCATTTTATCTTAAATTTAGAGCTGTATACAGTCGATAATTCCTCTGGTGATTGTTGGTGATATTAGTTGATACATGCAGTGTACATTGATTATAATTAATGTGGTGTATTTTTGAATTTGGGATATTTCCCTTTGACCAGGAAAGTCGTCTATTATGTTATACTATGGATAGGTTAGTCCAGATGGAATATTTCCACTTCGCTCGCACTAGCCCTTTCTTCACTCCACGTCGTGCAACATGCACCAGTATGCACCAGTGTCTGTATTTTCAGCTCAGCGTTTCGTGGCTTCAGACTCTGTTTATTGCCAGAGAGTTCCCACCGAAAATCTGCTTTTGATATCTCATTTATCTATAGGGTACGGCAACATAACTTCCTTTTTTTTGTCTTTCATGAAGTTTTAAATAAAGGGTGTATGTTGCCGCACCCTGTTTATAATTGTCTGGTCTCAGAAATGTCCTTTTGTAATCTTCACGTTAGAGAGATCGTGCAGGACTAAGCATTGTGATAGGCATAAGCGTATGGGATAGGTGTTGACTTCATGATGAGTTCTATTCGTATTGAAAAGTCAATAGAGCTTAGCGTATAGGGAACATTAGATGGTATAGTTGGACATAGCAGTAGAGAAATCAGTTGGGGTAAAATGAAAGTGAGCTCGTTAGAGTTAAGACTGAAGCAGAATTCTTCCAAGTTAAGTTGGCACGTTTGCTGCTGTGAAAGATGAGGTACCGCAGCGCCTATTCGGCTACTAGCCTCTGAACAAGGCTATTGTATGTCTAGGCGCTCTAAACCAGGCTAGCGTATGTCTAGGCGCTCTCAACAAACCTAGTGTATTTCTAGGTTGGATGGTGGGAGTTCAGGAGGTGTGTCGTAGAGTTCATACCATTAAGAACTCGTTTCTCACCATAAAGCTAGAACCCTGAAATTGAAAATCCTGACTTCTTTATATTTGAAGCTATTGTGTAGGATGAATTTTGTATTTCGAGTATTTTTCAAAATGTAGATAAGTACACATAAGATTTTTGTTCATATAACTTGCCATTCTATATTTACAAAGCTGTACTCCAAGAAAATATGACTTACTTTGAATAAACAGCCACATCAACCTCATTGTCCAGGCTAAATTTGCACTTACGAATCATTTACAAGCCTTCCATTGGTTTTAATTTTGTGCGCCTGTAGCCCAACTTTACCTGGTTGCTTCCAGTTGGCAGTGCCTGCAACAGCCTCACTTACGGGGCACAGGCCGAGTGCTGTGCTTGGACGGTGGAGGCATCAAAGGCCTGGTGCTGACTCAGCAGCTGTTCGTGCTAGAGCAAATGCTGGGTAGGCCTGTGCGTGAGTGCTTCGACTGGATCTGTGGCACTAGCACCGGTGGCTTCCTAGCTCTCATGCTCGCTACAGGTACTGCCTGCGTGCCCTGCCTTTTATGTCCCATACAATGAACAGTAGTTGTGGGACGTTAAGGTTAGTCTTTCTTATGGTTACATCAAGTTGATTCGATCATCTGCCTGGATTGGCATTTCAAAGGAATGTAATTTACGTTGGTTTCTACCTCATGTTTAGTAAGTGCACCGTGTTAGCTAGTGCTTAATAGTGTAGATAGCTATGTAATAACGGACATGCTATCACATTGCAGATTAATTTGAGGAGGACATCCTTGTAGAAAATTAATTCTTATTTGAAGCATTTGAAACAAAAATGATAATATTATCGACAGATAAGAATTTCTCCTCTACATTCACTTTTTGATTAAAAATTTGATGTCATACACAGGTTTTAGGAGATATTTAGAATCTGTAGTATAATTTTCTTATTTTAGATTTCTTTGTATGCTGCCCGCCATCTCGAAATTGCTTCTACGTCACAATTGCTCCTACCTCACTATTGCCCGTACCTATCACCCTCTGACTGATGAGAAGCCACTGCCTATTATCTTTTGACTGACAAGAAGCCCCTGCCTAGTACTCTCTTCATCACAATGTCCTGCCAAGTGTCCTCTGACTCACAATTGCCTTTTTAATTCTCAAAACCGTCCCTATCTTATCCCTTATGGCTATTTTTCCCTGAGAACTACTATAATATTTACCCATTGAGGCCTCTGCCCTAGGACGAGGTTATTCATTTACAATGTTCCTCGCAGTAATGAATATAAATCTATTAGGAAACTAGGATCAGATAATTATTTTTCTCCAGAACGACTTTCCGTTGCAATTTTGAAACACTGCGATCTCAATGATAGACACGACTACAATTTTCTTTTTTTAAAATTAATCTTAGGTACGATAAGTTGTTGAGTTTTGTTGGTTTTCTAGATATTATGTACTAGCATGCTGGCCTGGAAGTTCATTAAAGGGAGCCTTGCTGTCCTACTATCCCTGGGAGAAATTGTCCCCACATTGACTCGCGACCGTGGGGTTAAGATTCCCTAATCAAAACCTTATCTTGGTAAAAATTTCACCACTCTTCTGTTACCAGGGAAGTCTGTGAAGGACGTACAAACGCTTTATTACGGCCTCAAGGAGAAGGTGTTTGTGGGCAACCGTCCTTACGACTCTGGTCCCTTGGAGGAGGTACTACGCAAGGAGTTTGGTGAAAATGAGATGATGAGCAGCATCAAGGGAGTCAAGGTGATGGTGACCAGCACTCTTGCTGACAGACTCCCGCCTGACCTTCACCTCTTCAGGAACTACGAGAGCCCCATGAGTGTCATAGGTGAGCTCTCTTCTGTACCTTCACTGCTGTACCTTCACTGCTGTGCATCCTCTTGTGTATCCTCTGCTGTGCATCCTCTGTTGTGCATCCTCTGTTGTGCATCCTCTGCTGTGCATCCTCTGCTGTGCATCCTCTGCTGTGCATCCTCTGCTGTGCATCCTCTGCTGTGCATCCTCTGCTGTGCATCCTCTGCTGTGCATCCTCTGCTGTGCATCCTCNNNNTGTTGTGCATCCTCTGTTGTGCATTTTCTGTTGTGCATCCTCTGCTGTGCATCCTCTGCTGTGCATCCTCTGCTGTGCATCCTCTGCTGTGCATCCTCTGTTGTGCATCCTCTGTTGTGTATTTTCTGTTGTGCATCCTTGGCTGTGCATCCTGTATTGTGTATCCTCATCCTTGGCTATATATCCTTTGGTTGTTAGTAAACACGAGGCAGTAATATTCTCATAAGTGTTATACGTTAGTAGTTCTTCACCTTTATTATTGTGTATGCAATACCCTATGTAGAAAATTGCATGTAAGACTGCAGAAGTTCTTTGAGAGACTCCATTTATTAACATTCTTGAAATATCTGCTCAAGGCAGCATTATTGTAATATTTTACTTTTTTACCTGTTTTTTTGAGAGAAGATAACTTCAGGATGTTTAATGATGGTGTCTTCCTCCTCAATTGTCATCCCATGCCTCCACAGTCACTTTGTTTTACTTTGTAGATTGAAACTGTACTTAGCGGATGAAATGCTGCTAAACTTATCCTAAGAAAATCGGTGTATTGTGCTGACTATTCAAAGTGCACAATAGAACATTGCAAAGCGTATAACAATAAATATATTATATTTTCTAAAAATAAAACACTAAAAGAGTTAACTACATTCAACTCATGATGATTTATTAATAACACATTCTTATATTAACACATCTCAACAGTTTTCCAGAATATCAATTCAGTGTAGGATATCCAAGTGCACGATTGGGTAAGACTGATCAGTTGTTTATCAACAAATCACAAGAGTCCAGAGGCTACAACTTGGATTTTTGCTCAATCACTGCAACATTGAGGTACAGTTGTGGTTGAAGACAATGCATTACAATATGAGAATGGAGGGTGCAGTCCAGTAACTATTGTATCATGTCTCTGTATGATTTTTAGCAAGGCAGAGGACAATAAGAACCTTCATGATAGTCCAGGCTCTAAATTTGTTTCCATTTAAATTTGCTGGAACCTGGAACCAGCTGCCCGAAAATATCTTTTCTGCTGGCACTGTGAACATATTCAAAAATCGTAGTGACTAATATCGGATGAAACTTTCCTTCCCCAGTTCAATAAAGTACTTATCCCATATCCTTCTTAACTCCTGGAGTCTATGTGTGATTGCGGTGCGTGTGCATGACCGAAATGCCCGTAAGTGATTAAGGTGCGTATGTGGAGCTAAAATGTCTGCGTGTGATTCAGGTACATGTGTGTCATTGATACCATTATGTTAGACTGCATGGGACTTTGATAGCAACTCAAGAATGGACTAAACGGCTTATTCCTGTTACTATATTTTATTCTTCTGCCACTTAATGCACTTTACTCCTTGACACAGTTATTCTCCCACCAAATATACTTCACTATTTGACGCAGCTAATCTGCCACTTTGTCCGCTAAAATCCTTGACGCAGACATTGACTGGCGCCATCGTACATTGCAGGGCTACCGGAGAGCTCCCACTTCTCGGCACCGCTGCCGCCCCATAAGCAGAAGATCTGGCTGGCGGCACGCTCCTCCGGCGCCGCTCCTACCTACTTCAGGTCTGGCTTCGACAGCTGCGCACTTCTACAATACTAACATTGATGTGTGTTAATGCTCCATTATTTCTTGTCCTAAAGGAAAAAGCCTCCCTGCATTTAGTACACTACATATTTTTCTAATCCATGAAGTAATTTTGGTGTGATATGATGGGTAGAAAATATGATAATTCATCTAGTTTTTCACTTATTCGGAACTAATTTTTCCTCTTTGGGAACTGTTTTGCAGGTCTGAGATGACATGCGTTTCAATGTCTGCAGTCGAGATTGATCGAATCTTATTGTGTTCTAGTGATCCAAATAGTCATCTCTTGCAGCTTTTCTTTGAAATATTTATCACTGACCTTCAACTACCTGGAATGTGTAACACTTTTGTTTGAGAGGGATAAATTACTTGTAGTTTATATCACTTCAATTCGAACTTAAAATAACTCATATAAAGCATTTCAATTATAAACTAACCATGTGTAGTTTTTATTTTTCTTTATTTTGATTATGACCTAAACACGTTTCGTTTGTTTCCATGTTTTCCATCTGAATATTCTTCGTTCCTGCCAATTGCGAAAATCATTGTAATTAAAAACTCCTTATTAATTTCAACGTTTATAGTGATGAAGTCACTGGTACTATTAATGTGAGCGTGTGCAGTTCGCTGGAGCAGTACGTAGATGGCGGCATGATAGCCAACAATCCGACGCTGGACGTGCTCACTGAGATCGAGGAGTGGAACATGGCGGTGCGTAGTAGAGGGCGCCACAACGACGTCTTCGTGCCTACCGTGGTTGTGTCGCTGGGTTGTGGAAAGGCTCCTCTCGCTAAGGTTCGTATCTCGAAGCCCTACCTAGACTTTGTGATCAGTGACAGGGATTCTTGACCACCTTCTCTGATAAATCTTAATAGTCCGTTTCGAATGAATCTAAAATTCAAAAGGGTAACGAAGCATCGCAATGGCGATGCTGAAGCAAAAGCCCTCAAGCTTGACCTTACCATAACACGGAGACACGGTGCTCTTAATTGCATTGGTGTACAATGTGAGCAGCCATGGCTTTACTTTTTTTATTCTCATTCCCATACACGATATGCAATAATACACAATTCTGATGCTCCTCTACCATACAGATAAGAATCTCTCCCTCTTTCTAACTCTTCAGCGTATGACACAAACACGTGAAGATAAGTAAATAATGCTTCCCAGAGCAACAACCAACAAAAACACAATGACCACTCGTCCATTCTACAGCATAGCACCGCAATTAGCAAGGTCAGATGGGATTCACATCGGTAAGGCTACCAAGCCCGGTCTTTGAAAACCATGTTTGTGTGAAGGCACTCAACTGTTGCAACAAATAATGTATACCTCACCGTATTCCTCACGCGTTGTATGTGTTAGTGATCATAGTTTGGACGGAGAGGTCGGGATCTCCTAAGTGTCGTGTAAAATGAGATGGAGATGGGCAGCTTTGGTTTAATTTCTTCCGAATCTGGAGAATTACTCATTATACTGGTTTTAGTACAAGTAAAAGAATTTGGCTTGTTGTAAGGCTTGTGAACACAGAGTTGGTATTAAAAAGCTCACTCAGAGTAAGTCTAAAATGAAAAAGCCCTTTCGGTACTTCTTGTTCAAATATGCTAATTTTGATTATTCAAGTAGAATAATTTACCTAAGTTAATCAGAAAATGCATTACACAGCTTTTCGTTCAATTATTTCTTTAATTACGTAATTACAAAGGTAAATAAATTACAGATAACTTCAGAACCTCTTTCATCCAGAATTTGGCTAATAAACTACATTAAGTGTAAGCAACTTGAACTATGCAAAGTTACTCGCATCTAAACTAACCTCTAAGTATTAATTTTAGTGATAAAGGTAAGGAAATTAGAAGTTCTTTCCTGAACTTGAATGCCTGTAAATATTTAGAATCTTTTGGGCATTGTTAGCTCTCAGCATACTCCATACATTACTTCACACAAAATCATGTGTTAAAAATATGCGTTCACTCATACGGGAACTAACTGGGCAAGCGTGAAGATTGGCTATTAATGTGCAAAAATCTGTTACCAACTGTAGCTTTTGTTACTCTCATTGTTTTTTATTCAATTAGCTTCCAACCTTTTTCTGGTGTTATGGATTGTATAACTGAATCACTGAAATTTGAGGAAAGATTAATGGTTCTCTTGACATGAAATGCACGAGACTTGTGAGGTATGACAGTTTCCTTTTGTAAAGCCACTCTTTGGCTGCATTTTCATTTTCTGCCTTCAATGTTTTTCCTATGTATACTATTCATCACTTACTATTTTCAGTCTTTTCTTTACTAAAATGCTTCACATTTCTTTCAAATTTGAAAACAGTTAAATAAGTGCATGTTAACAATGTTTAGATAATGTCATTCTCTTTATTTTTACATTTGACATAGGCTTTATGTACAGCAAACCTTGAAGAGCATTGCTATATGAGCTTCAAACACTAATAAATAATATATGCATATGTTACATCAAAATCTAGTCAAATAAAAAATACACTAAAAATAAAAACGTTGAGTTAAATTACCTCTAAAAAATAGGCAAGTTTTTTCCAACCTTGTGGGGACGGAATATGAACCTATGCGATAAGGTGTTTCACAAATATGATATGGAAAGGTTATGTTATTGTTTAGATGGGTAGAAAGCAAGTATTTAGACTGATTAGGGGAAATATGACTCTTTACGTTTTAGTCCAAGATGTCCAATTGTGTAGTGGTGTACATAGAAATGATTTCTAGATATACAAACTGACGATGTGAATTACGGGTTTAAGATAGTATAAGTCTACACTTGAAAAACTTAATCTAGGGAAATAAGTCTGAAGTAAATTAACTGATTGTGTGGGGTTTTTAAGTGTACTGGTATATTAGATAATTTGATTGCAAGGGTGTGAGATAAAGATAGCGAGGTGGTTTAAGGATGGGCCGAAATATCGGTATCGGTTACATTTTAGTGATTTCATTAACTGGATTAGTATTGGTTATTTGTGCTACATTAGTAACGAGTATCAGCATTCATCCAAAATATTCCTATTAAGACATCCCTGGTCAATAAATTCCTAATGTAAAACAGGTATGAGACTAAGGCGAACGTTAATGAATGTGTAAGAGAAATTAGTAGATTTCTGGGATAAATTAATCAAGAAGAAAGATTGAGCTGTAATTCAGGAGTCAGATCAGATTACGCATATGATGTTAGTGGAGTTTGTGTTAATGAGAAACGGCTTTACTTATTATTTTTAGGCTTGCAAATGTGGAGAGGAAACAATTTTACCTCAGAAACGAAAGAATTTTGGAAGGATAGAGATGCTTAAAATGCACTTGAAGTACGTCAAGTTTGAAGGATAGAAAGTAATTTCACAACGGTCTTGGTGCGTCGGTCTCACAAGTTGGAAGTTTAAGCTTCATTTCTTGCAGTACCAAAACTAGTACGCATTGTGAAGAGAGCGATTGTGAACTTGGCGTGTTTGGGCAGGTGGAGAACATTGACGTGGTGGTGCCCAGCCTGCTGGACATGCGCCGCGGCCTGCAGGCGGTCTACAACCTCTTCAACCTGCTGGTGGACTCGGCTTGCCCTTCTCAGGTTAGCGGTGGGGCGACGACTGCAGGGAAGGAGATGAGTGAATGACTAGATAGATTCGAGTCCTTGCCGCACCTGATAACCCGAAAATGAGTTAAACTATAGAAATGGCAGGCACTGTTTTGACGATCCTTGTCCTCATTGTCTTGGATGGGAAATGTTTTTCGTGTAATGTGGACGTTTCCATCAAAATTCTATCTTAAATGCTATATTCGTAGGAAGTCACTGGAACGTTGGTGTCTCGTCTCCACGTAAAAATACTCAATCTAACTATTTAGAAAACTTCTCGTACATAAACATTTCACTGCCGAATAACATACTTGTGATGCGCTTTTGCTGCCTGTGTTGAACGCTTTTCGAGTATCTGTAGATGGCTGAAAATTACCGTTTAATAATATGATTGGGTTATTTTTTTGGTGGGTTTAGTATCATCATGTGAGTGTTACGGCTTCATGGGGAACAGATGACGTGCAGGGTTGATTGCAGTGAACGTACCTGCTTAAGCTGAACTTACTCTTTCAATGGACAACGGGCTTTCTTAATCCATTTTTTACTAGCCTTGGATGTGTGTAACATTGAACACATTTAGTAGTGCAATGAGCAGTAATAGCAATGTTCAAAATAATAAAATGAAAATAATGAAGTAAAAGAATCATAAAAAGATTCAGCAATGTTCAGAAACGAATTCAGTGTATAATAGGTTAATTAAATATTTGCTTGTTCCACTTTGTAGCTAGTAATTTATTAATCCTAGAACATTATTTAAGCAATTTTCCTATATTTGTCTACCATTGAAATGTGGTTTTTTATTGTCAGGGGCGCGTTGTGGACAGAGCACGAGCGTGGTGTGCTGCACTCAACGTGCCCTTCGTGAGACTCAACCCTCAGCTGTCTTGTGACATCAGCCTGGACGAGAGCTCCGACAAGAAGCTGCTGCGTATCATGTGGGAGGCGCGCGCTGAGATGCGTCGTAACGCCCAAATTGTGGACCTTCTCAAGTATCTGCTTATTCCATCAGGCGAGGAGCCCATTCCCAGCAGCACCGTGCCTGACTCGGCTGGAGAGGAAGCGTGCAGAAGTAGTGGGAGAAAAGCAACGAATGGAGAGTTCAGTGCAGGAGGCAGAGCTGGTGGTACGTCTGAGCAAGATCGTCCCGTGTGGTCGTCACCGACAACGCAGGATGATAACAAGAAAGCGGGGCGCATCTTATCAGGATTGAGCTCCTCGGAATTAGGGCGCCCTGGTAAAATTGATATCGGCTTTGGTGACATGAACAAAGAGAAGAGAAAGAAAGGATCCTCCTTAAAAGATATAATCTCCAGTGTGCCCGAGTCTCCTATCAAAGGCCTGTTAAACAGAGGTGCTCACCATCTCTCCCTGAAGAGAAACAAACATAACAGCACCAGTGGGGACGGATCTAATCTCCTCCTCCCTGGCAGCTCTAGCAGGGACGTGTCTGCATCTCCGGTTGGGGGTGTGTCGTCTAGCACCCTTAGCTCCGACCAGTCGTGCTCTCGTGAGGTGTCCCCCTTCCCGAGAGAAGACTGTTTGTCACGCATTGATGGATCGCCAGTTAGTGACCAACATCTTACTGACTTTGGTGCGCCTCAGTCTCCTCCAGCCTTGTACTCGAGACAAAGATCTCCACCAGGAGAAACTCCTCAAGATTTTAACTCCCGTTCTCCATCGCGTGAAGGCTCTACTGACGCGAGGTATCGATCCCCTTCTGTTGAGAGACCTAGTGCTGATCTCATTTACAGGTCGCCTTCTAGCGATGGAACTATTGACTCCAGGAGCTATTTTCCTCGTCCTGATGGTGTCATGATTCCGCCGCTATCTGACCCGTATTTATCTGAGCTCTTGGCCCGATCTGGGATTGATCCATCTATTCTATACCAGGGTCTGTCTGGTAGCCCTACTCCAATTAAAAGAACAGAATATTCTAGTCCAAGCTCAATTTCTGCTGGACGTAACTTTGACATTACAGCTAAGGCGAGTCCAACTAGTAATCCCTCACCCTACCCTTTATCTGACCCTCCTGGCTATCCTTATCTCTTGAACGACTGTGATCCAGATTCTGAGTCTATTCTGCCTGTGAATCCGCTCAACCCCATATTCACAGTAGACTCAGTTGAATCTGGTAAATCGTTAGATGACAAAAGTTCAACCTTTGTATTTTGTCCTGACTCACCAGCTTCAGTGAGGAGTGTCCGCTCCATCACCGAGGCAGAACTTGGAGCGAGTGATACTGACCTGCACAATAGCGACGAATTCGTTACGGCTCGAGGAAAGCGACTCTCCGACTCTGGCCTCTGCGCTGACAACTATTTTGACGCCCAAGAGACAACTGTCATGCCTCAACAAGTTCGTGTGTCCATTGTAGACCTCAATGACATTTGCACTAAGGAGAAACCTGTTATTGTAGACCTCAATGATGGGTACATCAAAGAGAAAGCAGAAACTGGTGATTTCACTAGAGAAAAACTAGCAGTTCTTAGCCCGAGAACTAAAACTCCAAATTCTTCTGAAAATGCCTCTAAGTTTACTGATCAGGGCCTAGAAACCCCACTGACAATTCGGAGTCCCGATTCACCTGGAGAACATATTTTAGGGTTGAAGAATTCAGAGTTATCTACTAGCAGAAACTCAACAGCGATAAATGCTGATCCATCTACAGGTCAAACTTCGGTTTCTGGTGAGGAAGACCTTGACACCAATCTACCCTCTTACAGCTGGGCTGTTCGAAATGCCTGAAGTTGAATCCGATTCGTTAATTCCTGTACAGGGTATTTCCCAAAGAAAAATCAATGTCAGTACAACACATTTCATCGTGATAATGTCTTAACAGCTATTCGAAAAGCAAGCTGTGTGATTTTTACAAACGTAACTATTTCATGAATGCTCAATGATTCCTCCAACTGCTCTGTAGATGATATTCAAATTCTTGGGAACTTCGATCGGTAGCCTATCACTGTGTTTTTTCCTTTGAAGGCAGCAGTACCGTGGAGCAGTTCTTGTGGTCATTCAGATTACCATCGAAGAGGGCATAAAATCATGTCGTTTGGCGTATTCCCATTTGCAAAAGAATTTTCAGGGTGGCTGTCTAGCATTTTTATGACCAAGAGCGTAGATCCTCCTTTTTGGGCTTCGTACGTTTTTATCATATATCCAGGCAGTTCGCGATTTAGTATATGTTTTGTCTGAAGGTGCCAATGTGGCGGTGGTAATAGCGGGAGTCAACAGAAATTCAACGATTCGTTTGATGAAAGGGTAACACTCATTGAGGGGTGATACGTGATTGTTGAGATAAAGTGATATAAAGTCTGGTTCATCAGTCTTCTCTAAACACATCATAGTTTGCGAATGTCTATCAAGCCGAAGACTAATCGGTTTGTGTGAGCTACAGTTCTGAGTAACATGAATCACCTGAGATTTAGATTAGTTTGTTCTTTTTGTGTTTTGCCAAAGTTCGTCTGTAGAAAACTTTACTCGATAGGATGATCTCAATACGGAGTGAGCAGATGCTGCCTTCGAGAGTATCTTATTTCCTTATCTGAAGTCTGTGGCTTCGTAGGGAAATTCCAACATTTGTGTGTCTAAGAATAAAGTAATCTCGTGTTATTAATCATCTTTCGGTTCTATGTAATGACTACATTATGAGCTGTACAATTGAACATTTCTTGTAAAATGTTATAAAAATATGACTAGGTACTGCCGCTGACGACCCTCATCTTGGTGGTTCTTGAGATGGGTTCATGAGGAACTTTATGAAGTGTGAGTGCTGAAGTAGAAATTACTGCAGGGGCTCCTGGCTGATGTCCTTGTGGAAAGCGACCGAAAGCGATTGATTTGGTATTGGGGTTTCGAGGAAAACCTGAGGCGTTTTATGTGTGCGAATACCAACTTGATCCAAGACAAGTGTGTGTTTGTTTGCTGGTGTGCCTCTATTCAGCTAAAAAATAATTTAGAACATTCTAACCCGAATTTTCTTCGTTTGAGATTAATCGCAACTCATTTTAAATCTTTTAGTGTTAGGCAGCTAATGCTTCTTGCTTACGTAACTTCTTTAAACGGCTACAGAGCCCTACTAGTCAGCAATGTGCGGCATGTCACTGTGATCTAGTTGCACTTGACTGTATTCTGCTTTAAATTCTAATTCTGATTTTTTAGTCGCACTTTTGCATTATACTCTGCGTTATTTTATTAAACTAGCCTTAACGGTCATAAGTAATTAGCTTTAATACTACTTTTAACACGAAGCACCGACTGCTGCATTGGATGCATCCTCCAACTTTGTGGCAAAAGTCTCCTATCCTCTGCTTGTAGCGGGAGGAGTAGCAGGGCGTAATATAAAAGGGTTTGGGAAATATATTTTTTCTTACTATAACTCGTCAGTCGTGAGGAACATCACCGTGATAATGAAAAACTGCTAGATAATGTTATGTTACTTGTCACTTCTATCGCTAAACTTGGCGTGCTTTATATTACCAAACTTTTCGCTGTGTCATGCGTGGTACGGTAGTTTAGGCGTAGAAATGTACTTGTAAAAATAGTCCTCAGCTTGGCCAGTTGGCGTCATAATATTTTGGAAAAAGTTAGTAATTGAAGTCTTGCTTGTACTTTATTGTTGTAGTTAGGATATTGCAGTATTTCAAGCCGTGGTGGTTCACTTTTGAGAGCATGTGGGTGATAATCTTGAAAATATGATTCTCATAAATGCCGTAAAGTTACAGCAGGACAGTAGGCCTGACAGCCCCGGAAGAGCAAGTGCTATGTAATTTCAACTTCATGTTTGCGTTGGTCCACCTACCACGGGGACGCCACAGGGGCTTGAAAATGAATCTAAAGGCGTGGATAACTATTTTTGTACTGACTTGACTTCAGGTGTTGTTAACTGTCATTTCTGCAACAGAGTACTGCAAGTTAAGGATATTCTCATGGTTCTTGTACTGTCACCTTCGTCTTTCAGTTGTAACCTAGGCAGTGTTGGCATTGTTCAACTTTTTGATCAATGAATTCAAGATTTTATGTTCCGTTGGCGATTCTCTTTCAGGTAATGATGTTATGACCTGATGTTTAATTTATCAAGATATTTCAGTTGCTGTGGTTTGATTTAAGTGCTTCGAGTGATTGTGTGGGATTTTTACTGTATTTGTTCTTAGATTGCTTAGTCTTTGTTCTTACGGGTTTGGATATAACTTATGCAATTATTCTTCTTACATTTCCTGTCCTAGTCTTGGTAATCATAGTTTATATTTCTGGACCACACCAATTTCGTAATAACCTTCCTTTCACAAAAGGAAATACAAAAATGAGTTTGTTTCCTCATACTCATGAGCATTGTGATTTTATTAACGCTTCATGGACATATTACCCAACTGAATTCTTCATGTTTCGTTTAT
Organism: Trinorchestia longiramus; assembly: GCA_006783055.1. NCBI lineage: Eukaryota > Metazoa > Arthropoda > Malacostraca > Amphipoda > Talitridae > Trinorchestia > Trinorchestia longiramus. Next base: position 224,626 of record VCRD01000240.1, read on the forward strand.
TAGCTTTTTGTCTGCCCGTGGAACATCAGCTGAAGTAGCTTTTCGATTTTTTCGATATTTTCTGCAACCGAAGCATTAGTTGGTGACCAAGGTATGTGGTTTGAGGTCTAAGGTGTGGTGCGCAGACCAACCGATGCCATTAATTGCTTTCTTCAGTCTAAAGATCACCAGCCGATGGCTAGAATTACATAGTACTTTATTTTATAAAATAGTATTACGAAACGTACAACTATTTCCTCAGCTCAAGCGCTTGGGACCCGCTTGTGCCCAAGGAAAGTTCACTTCTTTTATTGTATTCTTTATCTGTCGCTGTTATTATTTTTTCAGCCCAAGTAGTGTGTATTGTCAATAAGTATATAAATACCTCCGTTTGTTTTAAATATCTACCTATATCGTTGGGTATTAAGTAATGGCTTTCACTGAGCAGTAGTAGCCTTTATAATTATTGGTTACTGCTGCTCGTGAGCGACGTCTTCTTTGCGGATGCGTTTAATTGTCGTTAGCGTTTCATAGGTGTTTGTGTGACCCTTCTTCTGCTTGAGTGATATTGCTTCTATTCCGTTTTATTTCTTCAATATCTGGGTGTGGGTGCTCTTCTATCATGACCTTCACTTCTTAGTCTTGCTAATTTGATATGTTGTCTAATTATCTGTAATTATTAGTGTAAGCACAATAATCATCAATGTTATGCACTAGCGCAGCTCTTATTTTCCATTACCATCTTTAAATATGTAATTTTGGTTGTTAATTTGAGGATATGGCGTTGATAAATAACAACTGTTCATATGTTTTCTTTGCTTTTCTCGTAACTCTTCCTTAGTTTTGTCTTGAAATGCATTCTGCTTCATGACTCGTGCACGAAATTAACTTTCTGTATGCAGAATCATCCTACAAATGATGTTCTGAAACGACTTTCAAAAAGTGCATTGACTGTAATCCTAAATTTACGATTGTGGTACGAAATTAGGTTACCAGTAACGCATTTATTTTACATTCTCATCCGTTAACGGTGTTCGAGCGAGAGAATATTTTTCCTCAGTGGCTGTACTGATGAAGTCTTCACTCCTTAGCCTACCGTGTGACTCTCGATATTTTTCGTATCCCCCATTAAGAGACCTAAAATTCGGCAACAGTTTTTGCGTGAATGTATGACGGGTTTAATTTATGTAGTTATGGAGGCATTTTAGTCCATTTCTCATATGTCGTAGTCGCCGACGTATCGTGAAAATGACTTCTAACATGGGGGTTTCGTAATTATTACTGAAACTCGCTGCGTAGACTGC
>VCRD01000240.1:226470-288380 GCA_006783055.1 Trinorchestia longiramus
AAAAATTTACGTGATAATTACGAGAAGCATTAGCTAGATGCTTGCTGATGCCTGCTCATCCAAGCCTGTGTTTGCATTTGTAAGCCGCTAATGTAATCAGCTCTAAGAGTGGGCTGGTTCTGTAATTCAATTAATTAATTAGTTATGGGTTGGTGATATTTTTGCTCGAGTGTCCGGAGGCAGTTTCTGCTAGTACTCAACTTCCTCAGTAATTGCTGCTACCATCAGACATTGCGTTGATGCAGAACCAGCCCATACATTATGACTTGTTCGTGTGTATATTAGAACTTAATGATGTTGACTTTTGTACATAGTTTGGAAAAAGCTTAATATATACAGACCTTAATTTGCTGCCATTTTTGCTGTTTAGCAAACCTAGTGAAATTATTGCTGTTGATGTTATTGCTGTTGTACAAGCCGTTCAGATTTGGTGTTTTTTACAGAAATATTTGAGAGTGTTCCTGTAGCGCTCGTACGCTTGTGTAAGAGAGGGATTAGTGTTAATCTGTCGTCCTGGGATTTCCGTTTGGACCACGGAATTATGCTGTATTTTATTTATACATCTTCTTTTGTGCCACTTTTCCCCAAAGTGGAGTCGCACTTCATCTTGCTACCGTTGCTTCCGGTGGCAACGGGATTCCACTTCAGGTTTTTGTTTCGATGCATAATATTGTCGTTCCAAAACATAGAAGCGATGCAGAATTTAAACATAATCATCGATGATTAACACGCTTCTAGTTTTGTTTCATAAGATTACTCATATTGATGTTGTGCTGATCATCTGTTATGAATCATTCTATTTTTCTAAACATTTCCATGAACGCCGCATAGCATTTTTCGAAATTAAGCTGACACCTCTCACAGGATTTGCTTAAAGGATTGTCCTTCGAAATATTTTGGATACTTGAGACCGTGGTCCTGCGTCACAACTCAAGCTAATCGCCGCAAACTCATTAACACTGGTGGCAGGACGCGGGTGTGGGTTCAGTTTAGTTAGGTAGACTTCATTGTTCTTCTACTGCTATTTCACTCTTCTAGGAGGAGGAGTTGTACCGTGCTGACTTCCTGCAGGAGTCTGATACTTGTTCTATTTACTCCGTTCTTCAATTTTTCGTTGCATTGAGATGCCCCCGTCACTGTTGAAGTACTCTTTGAACTAATACGGGGCGTAAACTCGTATATTAATGATAATATAATAATATGGCTCCTTAATCAAAGTTAAATATGCAGATTGGTCTATAATGCTACACCTAAGCGCTCAGCTGTCACATCATTGGTGTTATCATTTGGTTAATGTACAAAAATATTGGGGATGCACGTCTTAAAGTGTCCAATATCTTTAATACAGAAGTGTAGAATCTGCCAGAATCCTTAGTTTCTGATGTACCAATGTTTCAAATTTTACAGCTGATCCTTACTGAAGGTAGAAGACATGTCTCGTGAATCAACCACGTGTCGAGTACCTCTGGGATGAGTTTAGAGTTGACAACTAGATGGGCGTGTCGGGAGGAGAATCGGGGTGAGAAGCCTGTCCCTTTCTCCTATGCCCACGAAATCATCCAAAAATAACGATTTTCCAAATCCAGAGGGAAGCGAGAATGTGCGTTGTAGATATCAAAAATTGAGGTATTTCTCCGGTTCTTCCCACCGTTTGAAGGGTCAATCGGCATTAAACCTTTTGGAATCCCGAGTAAGAATCCAAAGGTTTTTCCTGTTTTTCTCCTTACGGATAATCACTAAATGGTTGACTCATGAGATTCTATTCGCATCTAGTCATATGTTGTCGTTAGTGCAATAGTGACCTTCTAACGTCTTTCGCTTCTGCTCGAATTCAACTCGTGTAGGTCACAATACTTGTCGCTTAGAATTACTCTACTTTTACTCATACGGTTTCATTTTTAAAATACATAAAAATAGTCGCTGTGTTGTTATTTACTGAGGGTGAGGGTAGTCAAAAAGGTTTATGCAACAAAATTTATGTTGAATGGTTTTGTTTACCTTGATGGAGTCGGTAGGTGTCTTGTTTCAGCGTATATCTGAGACTTGGTACTTCTAGGGGACACTACGAGTCTCAGTCAGAGGAGGGAAGTGTTACTAGGGACGACTATATATTAGTGTCAACATACCTTTGGTTAATAATAGACTGCTCTTGAGGTTGCATCAGCTGCTCACCTCAGAGTTGGCAAAGCCGCTTGTAAAACTTTGTTTTGATGTTAGTTTTGTGTCTAGATGGTGTCTCATGAGCAGCGTGGTTTACGTGTAGTCGTGCAACTGCATCTTTTGCAACAACATATTTTCTTTAAAACTGTCAATATAGGTTCTTATTTCGTTGCTCTATAAAGATCACTGTCGTTATTAAAATGCTTTTGAAGCCACTAAAACATGAAAATATTATGTACTCGAGTGAAATTGTCCTATTTCAGTCTTGCTTTCGCGCAATCAAATATAGTCTCAGAAATATTTTATACCTAAGGACATCCTTGATATAATTTAGCTAAGGCTTGTGCATTTCCAATACTCACTAGTTGAAGTATCTAAGTCTGTAGGCGATTTCCTGTTCATGATACGTGTCAAGAGCTCGCGAAAGTTCGAGCTATTCAACAAGCTGCTGATTATGGAACCGCTACTGTGCAGAGTTAGCTAAGACTCAAAGGCTATCTGCTGGTTAAACTTGCAGCGTTAGTAGCTGGCGCCGCTGAAGTCCTTTAGATGTCAAAGTATTCAGCGAATTGGTTGTCCGTGAGGATAAATTAAGAGGGGCTGGTGCGGTCTAGCACAAAATGAAGTCGTGCTTTGCAGGATTGTCATTGAAGCTGTTCGTCGTTTTTGGTGAATATGCACTGCTCAAAGTTCTGCCTTTTCGACTATCTGTTTTGCTTTTGTGTTGTGTCAAAATTTGCACTTAATATTTTGCTACCTCGACAGCAATAAGCTGCTTCTAAATAGTTCGCTTAAAATTTTGTATATTTTGTCGAACTGAGAGTGGAAAAAGCTTGCATCACAAAAAAGCTAGTAGCTTGCGAGGTCCTATCACGTCTGCAAGCAGGCTGCCCCATGCAGTATACTCATGCCGATTGTACCACGGGACTCGTACTGAAGAGCTGGAGGTGGATTTATGCTAAGGAGAAACCGAGTGGCTGTCATGTAAAGTACCAGGGTGTAGTCAGGCACGAGAACGGGAAAATTCATAATCTGAATGCACTTAACTATATTAGGGCAAGCTCCTGATCTTGGGGTAAAATAACAGTGTGCGTTGACTGCGCATCGGGATCTTAGCTCTTTACATTTTCAGGTTGACACTTATTGCTCGAGATAGTGTCTTCTATGTTGACCAAGCTCTCTCATTTCTAAGCCATGCATTGTAAACTCATGTTCAATTTTGATTGCGTAAACTCCTCTACATTTAAAACATCGTAGCGATGAATTAATTGATTGAGCGTCGCTAATTCATTGTCACGATGTATTGAGTTCTCTAAAATCATGCTTGTAGAGCTGTTACTCAGTGCAATTCTGAATAAATTTTAGGAGTATTTTCTGTTAACTTTGTCGCAAACACTCACTCTGCCAGGTAACAGTGATTCAACAAGATATGCTATTTTGTTTGTAAAATTGCACTATTACTGCAGCCGGAAGCGTACGTTTACCTTCAAGTTATCTGGAAGTACTACCATCAACTTGCTTCGATTTCATAAACTTCGTGCAGTATTGGAATCGTGAGTTATTTTTTTCCTTTTATTAGTGATAAGTTTCGAACTAATGGAGCTCGAAGTAATAGTGTTGTCTTGGTAAGTTATCTAATTTATGTTATGGTCATATGTTTATGGGTTTTTACGTAAAGAATTTACTTCAAGGGTTGAGAGGTTCTCTGTTCTGTTGAGGAATGATCGGACCATATTACGTGGGTGTAAAGGAAGGGACGTGTCTACATTAGACTGGATGTTCCCACTGCACGAAGAGTTCTTTCTTGCTACTGTTCAATCTTTGCATGAGATGTGGCTGCAAAAATTAATTGTTCTGTTCCTTTTTCGTGTATGAACTCGATAGTCTGAAGCATTGTGGATACTTCCTGAAATGATCTCAATTATAATCGCTTTGGAAGTTTGTTTTTTTATCTTGTTTCCGAAATACAGATTTGTGAGATTGAACTGATGGACCTTATGAGGCATGAAATGGAGAAAATAGGTGCCTAATTTTGTTACTGGCAAGCATGAATCGAGCTCGAAAGATGTATTGGCGCACAATTTATTGAAGTCTCAGTGTTTAATATTTAAGGCATAAAATAGTGAATGCAATTTTTTTTCCTGCCTTTTACAATGTTTGTGTGACGTGAACAGCTTAGAATGATTACTGTACAGGTAATGCACAGTAAACTTTTCTGTTTAAAACGGGTCTTTACGTTTAGGGCAGATTTGAAGTATCTGGCAGGATTGTGAGTGGATTTTGTTACTACGCACAAGCTCCTAATATTTTATGTATTTCGGTGAATGGAGGGCACGAAGGAAAGTATTTTGCTAATGCTGTGCTAATTTGACTTCCTAAGATTCTAGCGCATGTGAAGCTCTCAGGGTAGGTGCACTGAGGAGGATTGTCCTTACATCCATTTTAGGAATTTAGCGTTCCTCTGAATTACGTAGGATTCTATGCAGAGCTTCAGTGAGGAAGGTGGAGGATGGAGAAATCATGCTGATAATGCTGACTTAGTAAAGTACTCTGAGGAAATTGCGCTCTTTTGGGTATCCCTAGATACTGACTTCAGAGTCAGCAGTGCTTGTTGTAGGAGTCTGTTCTGGTTTTAGTAGTTATGCACTATCTTTTCTTTGTTTTTCTCTTATGGTTGGCTGGAGTATCGTGTAACTGGCCTCTTGTACAAGTTCTTTTGTTTATGCTTCTTTTTATGTCTTAGTTTTGTCGTTTAAGTGCTATTGCTACCTCAATTAGGGACGGCATGGCAGGCAGTAACGAATGCAACACTGAAGTCTTGCGCCCTTGTGATGCCACATAAGTTAAAATTTTCGGAGTTTCATTTCAACGGTCGTCATTATGGAACAGAAACTGTGATGTGACCCTGTGTGAGGTTCTTAAGGCATACTAGTTCAGCTTGTTGTGGGGGGTTACATTCTTCGGCATTATGTAAGATTGCAGAGCTTTTCTTATCCATATAGTGTGCGAATGTGTTTATTGATTTAGTATTGTTGAAATTGGGCTGGTCTTACTTTGTAATCTCTTCCAATTTTCAAGCAAGTCCTTTTGTTGTTTTGATAAGTCCTCGAGCTCAATCGTTTTTCTTCTCGACTTGTCGTATAATTTTTCCTGTGCGAGGGGTTCGATGTAGAGTAAGTGCACTTTATGATCGACTGCGTCCGATCGACATGCGTGAAATGGTGATTACTGTATACCCCTGCATATAGATTATTGAACCCCTCGGAGTGCATAGGATTTCTAGTCTCACGAGGTGAGACACTAAGAATGTGCTGGTTCTTGTTTGTGGGTTTGGATTTACTCTTGAACTTCACCACTCCCCGTGGCGTCAGTAACTCGTGTTATAGTCGACGGTTGTGATTTTAGTTTTAAATTCAGTAGATTTTGTTCTCAATTTTTCTCACTTATTTTCTCTCTTCCAGGAATGGTAAATGCATGCTACATCCAAAATCTTACATGAGTTTGTACGATAATATATGTGAACTCAATTATATGTATACTTGTCTCTTTTAACTAACAGTACCAGCCTTCTTTAGAATGCTTTTAAGGAGCTACTGTTGTAAAAAAGAATAATTAATTTACAATCTTGTCCCTTGCACTAAACGGCATGATAATAAATCTATGTAAGTGAAAAGAAAGCTTTAACCAAAGTTTTGAGTGTACTCGTCTTATGACATCTTTATTTAGTAAACCATATTCCTCTTGTGGTATGGGGGGAAATACGTGCGTCATAAAATAAATAAAATAAATACATGAAATACGTCCTAAAGTATATGAAATGATAATAAAATATACGAAGTACGTAATAAAATATGTGAAATACATCGTAAAATACCGATGTCATAAAAAACTCGGTATCTGAATTAAGTGTTCACCGTTGTCCCTGAGGGTCACTTTTGCCTCCTGGCTCTGTTCCTGAAGTGCAGCGAGTGATGGCGCTACGTGATAGCTTTGCTGTCTGAACTCATCGTTGTGAATTTAATGCGAAGGAACGTAGCCTTGAATACTGGCTCGCTAAAATTAAGCGAGTGTTAGTCTACGCTGAAGTAAACTGCTGTATCTGTTTTGCAGCAAGCCAAGCATGATTGACACGATATTTCGTAGTTGTAGGAGTTGCTTTTAATTATTATTCGAAGTTACATACTGGGGGTGATCTTTCGTACGCTAGAGCGCCCTCTGTCAGTCTGCTAGGCGCGTAGAACCAGCCTCAATGTATGGCATTGCCACTCAGTTCTGTTGCACTGCGGTGTCCTGCGTTTCGTGGTGTTTCGGTCATGAAAATGAAAAGGAGTATCTTTTCTTGTGAAGAGAACGTCATTATTATATTGCTTTTTGAGAACACCTCTCGTGCCGTGCTGCATGAGACCTGCGTTCGCATGTCCCCATTTTCGTAGCATGAACACTGGTAGTGGACTCAGGACCTTGCTTCTAATTCCACAATTCATTTTTGAAATACTGTCGACGTATTGAGAGGACAGTATATTTCTAATAATATATTTTTAATTGTAAGTACATATGTTAAATGTAATGCGATTACAGTGGTCGAAGCGTGTTCAGACGATGTTCATGAGAGTCAGTTTATTTGATCCAAACGTGGCTCCTATTCAAGGAATATATTCCGAAACGTTCGATGCTCTTTAGATGTCATTGTAAACTTCTCGGAAAACTTTGATGTTCAGTGGAGAATTGTGTGATTTCGTTTCTTCATATATAATAATATAAGCTCCTGTTTAGGAGATACCTAGCCGGTAAGTTTGTAACGGCTCTTACCCATGTGGTTTGGTATTCCCTGCTTGGCTTCCAGACGCAATAAAGCATCCAGCTTCCGTCTCGTCGTAGTGTGCGTAGCAGCAGCGGAACTTCCGCTTAGTTTTACTCCGAGACTTGGCTCGTGGGAGCCTCAACCTCTAGTGCCACACAAACTTTGCAGAAATTTAAGGGTGCGGTGCCTCCAAGCTTTTCCTTGGGCTTGTCATGTGTGGTGAGAAGCGAAGGACCGATGTGTCTGCACTCTTCTGAATTTGATGTGCAAGATGATGTTCTTGAAATTTTATGTGTGTTCTTCTAAGCTGTTTTTGGAGTATGCAAACTTTTTTGACATCTGGCGAGTTTTTCGCAAGTGATTCATGATTTTTCACTTTTAGCTTGTGGTTTTCCATTTCTGATTTGCGATTTTTCACTTTTGATTCAAGTATTTTCAATTCTGATTCGAGTAATTTTACCTCTGATTTTTTCTGTTTGACTTTTGTTTCAAATGTTTTGAAATCTGATTTGTTCGTTTTAAGTTCTAATTGACTTTTGTGTTTTAGTTGTTTTGAAACATGAGTTCTGAATGAATTTTGATTTAGTCCATGTGTAATCTTATGTTATATGTATTGTTATTGTAAAATTTTTATTCTGAAAGAAACGTAGTAATAAATGCATAAATATTGTAAATGATTGTTTTGCAGAGATGACCTAGACTAGTCTCACCGCATTTTACATTCTGGTGAGTCATGATCATCATCCTAAGGCATTGAGCTGTAATACGTGTGTTTATGCTAAACAGTGTTTTTAAAACACCAAAATCGAGAAACGTTTCGTTAATCGGAAAACGGCTATTACAATCATCTCCATGATTTGTATTTCATTTGGTGTCTTAGGTACGCAGTATATGAGTTTGAGTATTTTACATCATTCTTATTTACCATTCTCTATGAGTGCCCAATTAAAGTAAATAACTCGTGCCTCCTGAAGGTCTTGCTCTTCCTCTTTGTTTAGAGTAGGTGGCCCCAGCATTGCAATAGTCGGTACGCTTGCTGAGTGACAGGACGTAGGTTTAGGATCATGGAAGTAATCTCCATTCAATTATTATTCTTGCATTACGGCATGCTAGTCATGAGCTGTTGAACTTTGAAGGCAAATAATAATTACGTGCGGGAAGACTTTCCCTTAAGCACTGCTTTACCTGAAGGTAAAACTTGCATGAATATTCGAGAAATTAGCTATAAAGGCTGCGCAGAGTGAACACTTTTGTTGATTACTATACTTGTGTTCCCACTCTTGTACTGTCTATCAATGAACCACGTAGTTAGTTATATACTTGGTTATGAATTCCTGGGCCGGATTTATAAAAGGTTTTTTAAGCCAGGCTATAAAGTTCAGGATCATCTCACATGCTCTGCAGTTGAGAAGATTAGTCGCTTCGCAAGTTCACAAGCCTTAACGTGCATGTGCTTGAAGGCCGCATGTTTTCAAGTTCCTAGCTTGCTATGGACAACTACAGGTCTTTTAAGATAATAGCCTTTATTTAGTGCACGAAAAGTATCGCTAGTAAATTGAGAGCACTAAAGGGTAGCGACCGCAAGCTAGAGCCTCTTCTCAAGCATTGTGATTTAGACTACCGCCGCAAAAGCAATTTTGCAAGTATTCTAGAAACTCGTCCTCACGGCCACTTGATGCTATTGTAGGTTTGAGTGTTTTTTTTGGCTTACGCTTTCAACTACGGAAAATATTTTTGGTGCCCAAATAGACTAGAAACACAGAGGAAGTTGCTTACTTTAAACCCCGTTCATCTACTGCACACCACCTGTTGTGACCAGTAAATGCCTCTGAGTCGGTTTAATTCGTGGCCTAAAATAGAAAAAAAACGATCCTGGACGCTGACTCACATTTTAACTATCATGTACAATAACACGTTCTACTCCGACTGATATGGAACGTGTTTAAGGAGAGTGTCTCTCGAGGTTTTTTGGGTCTTTGAGCTAACTGGAAGACAAGAGACGGGTAATCCATAGTCTTCTCCCTAGGAGTTCAGTACACTAAGAGTGCTTTTCTTGTTAGTCTCCTTGCAACGTCGCTTTCCTCGGAGGTATTACAAGCCATTGACAGCGGATTCAGAAGCGCTGCTTCATAAAATTCCTTGTTTAATTCAGAATGCATGCATTTTTTATTTTTTCTTTGTTAACGAGGTGGCCAAATTGTTATTTTTACCAACTTCTGGTTGAGTATTACCATTACAATATTTCATCATTGTTTTATTGGAAGATGACTTCATTGTTCGAAGTTCCCAACCGGCTGCGTCCCTCTCGTGTAGTAATTAGGAGATCGAAGCTAATAACTTGGATGTTATTGAAGTTATTAAGCCGGTTGCATTTACGTAGGCTATGTTAAGCAAATTCACCATTGAGCTAAGTAATGTTCAAATGTTTTGAATCGTTTACAAGACTGAGGGCCGAGTAAAAAATGTGCACAAAACAATTCACGTTGTGATGTATTAACTTCATCGGATCCGAGATTAAATCCATTGCAAGTGAGCACGTGTTGTTTTACTGTTCAACTACACAAATTTACTTATTTAAAAGTGACTATTAATTTAGTATACTATTAGATGCACAGAATGGGTCTCATCAACTGAACCTATACAACTCGTTTCCATAGATTAATCTTCTTCAGCTCATTGTGATTCATTCCGATATCGCTTTACCCATCAAACACTCAATGAAATACCAATGGAGATAAACTTGTGTTGCAGTTCATTTTATAATTTTACGATGCAACAACTCTGAAAAACTGTTAAGGGTTAGTATACAGGATGAGAATGGTTATCTACGAGACGAGTGTAAAGGGGTATTTTTACAAAATTTTACGATAGTTAAATCGTAGATGTTTTCGGAACCGACTAAACGAAAGTTCGAAATTGTCAATAACTTATAACACGACTGACCCGCTCAAATAAAATTGAAATAAACCAGAAGGTAAACTAATGTTGTTTTTTGAACACCCCACGCGTCTCGTCCATCTGGTCGGAACCCAAATTTAAGGACTAATTAAAGTTATTTCAAATTTCCTTTGCCATTTCGCACGCCTGAAAGTGTACAACGCTATCTGCTGCAGCTAACATATCGTTGACTAATCAATATACTACATTAATATATTATCTCTCATTTTCCTTCACTGTGTTAGAACTTCTTGTGTGCGTGTTCGTATTCGACAAGGTTATGTGTTAGTTTTGTACATTCGAGTGTATTCGGTCTTAGTAACTCACAAGCATACGGTTATAGTACTTGACATTTAACGTACCCGTATTATCTGGTACCTGGCAATAGAATGTTTTATTGCGTAGTATGAGTGCCCTATAGAGATTGTTTGATGTGTATCATGTGCTTACACTTCTCAGAGGTGGATTGAACTTCCATCTAAGCGTTTCACTAGCATGTCGCAGCTTGGATACCTTGAAGCCTTCGTGTTTCCCAAGACTGTCTTTGATGACCCAATGACTGTTTAGTGCGATGGGAGGTGGATGTCTGGTGTCAATTTACCTTTCAGATTTATATTGATATTTCTTCCATCTCTTTCTTTCTCGTAAACACTCGCGTTTACCATTTTTCATTTAAAAAAATATAAACTGCTGCAAGTACGAGGGCATTAAAGTTATAACACCTCTGAAATTTTTTCTCAGCCCTGGATACAGAAACACGCGGTTGGTTTTAAAATACGCAGACACTTGTGAATCGGTGATGGAGATGGTAGCAGTGTACGGTACCCAGAACTCTGGCGTAGTACACCAATACAGTCAAACAACGTCCTAATAACTTAGAGACAAGCAGATGCAACTTTGAGATACATGTGAATAAGTTGGGAGTGTCGAAATCTTGAATAAATGAAATAATCAGCAAGAAGATCAATTTCGCAAAATATTCCCTTGTCGTCGAAGAGCACAACTAGAAAACGTTGAACTAGCGACAAGAGACGAAGAGGCTTTTTGTTTATATTAGTGACGCATTCTCAATAAGCGGATAGAATATATGAAGGCTATCACACAGCAAGTACGATACTTGTTAGTTCTCTGGTATCAACGTCTTCAGAACCGGTTGGTGCTCTGGTATCAACCTCATCAGAGCCAGTTGGTGCTCTGGTATCAATATACCACGTAATACTTGCAGAATGTAACAATAAAAACTAAAGAGTTCCTAAATAATTATACAATTAATTACAATAGTTTTTTCATTACCGGAAAGAAAAGAAAGAATTTTTTTTGCCAAAAAAGTCAACGCATATTTTGTTTCCTTCGAATTTTAATGCTATGGCTACATGCCTGAATTTAACTGGAAAACAGGATAAACTATGATGTGATAATTTCTAATTTACTAGCCGGTTACTTAGTGTAATGCAATCTTCAATTAAAGACTGTTAGAAACGCTAATATCTCCACAGCAAACTTTATCATGTACTCTACCTCGACCGTCAATCAAATATCTCGTTTATTAAACTGACTGAATATCTTAGTGATGGGAACATGAACCGAAGTCAAATAACTTCTCGAATATACACGAATTTCAATTTTTATTTAGTATGTATTTTGCAGATTTTAAACTTTTACTGAACGTAGCTTTGCAAACTAAAACAATTGCTCTGCCAGCACCACCTTACTTGTGTTTGGCTTCAGGAAACATTTTTTTCGAAGAACTGAAACACCAATTCGTAGGGTGCACTGATTTATATATTATCATGACTATTGCCGATTACTCATGAGTAGGGTGTTGCAATATTGATCCACACTATTTCACATCGCTGGGCTCAGATCGACTTGCATACCTCACTTAAGTGGTTACATTGCGTATTGATCTCCTCTTAACATACACCGTGTGCTCGGTCATATATTAACCCCTATAAAGAATACATATAACTCAAGAACTCGGAAATTTGTTCTTCATCAAGTACCGGAACCAGCTGTCCGAAAATATCGTTTTTACTGGCACTGTGAATTCATTCAAAAATTGTCTCGACGAATGTCGGATAAAAGACCCCCATATCATAACGTACTAATTCTACATATGTCCTTCCTAACTCACAGTCTATGTATGCGGTGCGTGTGTGTGACTGAAATACCTGCGTGTATTTAAGGTGTGTATACGTGATTGAAATGTCTGTACGCAGTTGAGGTGCATGTGTTTGATTGATGTCTTTGCTTTAGACGGCATAGAAATTGAGTAGCATCCCGAGATTATACCTATCAGCTCGTTCCTGTGGCTATATTCTATTCTTTTAGAAAACTTTACTACTCGCCAGTAGTTATGAGTAATATAAGTTCAATGATAAGCGATGTTTGGGGGGATTAATTAATGTGGATAATGCAATCTATGTTATTTATGAAAAACTCACGTAGTCCCATCGACAAAAGGATACCCATTCTATCGTCGACTTCACGTCATATTTTCTAGATTACTATTTAAATTTTGAGTACCGAACAAATGAAAATATAGTTTCCATAAAATTTCTTCACAGTTAAATAAGTTTTAACAAAGACAGTTAATGAAATATCTTCATCAAATTTATTTTATAATACTCAGTAGTTGTCAAAGTTTTTAATCACAGCAAAGATGTGCGTCTCAGGCATTCTGTGGATGAAAAAGGCAAAGATATTTTTGAGACGTTAAAGCATTTTTTAGAAATAACTATAACGAGATTACTGGTTTCAAAATTTTCAAAAATAACGGGCCATTATTTTGTAAGAACTTAAGCCACATTACACAGTATCCTAAAGAGAGTGTATGAGTTTTTCAACACTTACAACCCTTAAGTGTTCTTTATTCGGCGGTCATTTTCGATTATTTTGTTTGTTCCCAATAATATTTTTATGAATACTGTATTTATCTTTGGGAATTATATTGTTGAAATAGATTTTTCAATGTTCTGCCATTTAGTTGGGCTTAAGACAAAATTATGTTTTCGAATTGAGTCATTCGTTGATGGTAATTGGATAATTTGGGGCTTGAAAATTTTGAGGTAGAGATATCTTTAAACGAAGTTCCTCATCGTACTATCGTCCTCTTTATGTTAGCTGCTGATGCTTCTTTTCTAGTCGATTTAGAATCATCTTTTTTGTTGCAACATTTGTGTTCATAAACGTTGTCTTGCGTCAACCCTGTCATTACCTTATCTGAACTTGAGAGATTGCTTGCAATTTCTTTCCGATTATTTCAGAAAAAAGTTTAGTACAGTTTTTGGATCGTGCTTGCACCAATGAGTATTGTTAAACATTCTTGGGGTCCCCTCGACCAAATGCTTCTCAATCGGAATGCGTTCCACTATTCTTGTTCGTTATTATTTGTAGTAGTTTGCCATTCCAGGTTATATGATAATATAGCTATTTTTGAGTTATCAACATTCCTTGCATCAGTATATTAGATATTTAACAAAACTCCCAGATATCCTTTTTCATTTAACGTAACTTGAAAATCTAGATTGAAGAAAAAAATGAACACACTATTTAAAAGCAGATGAAAACTGTTTAAAATTAACTAATGTTAATGAAATAATGAGTTAATGGTATCATACCTGAAACATTATTCAAGGTGGTGCATAGCATGGACATGAGATCACATGAATGTTTGAGTTTAGGGTGGCGGTATGAAAAGAATAATCTTTAAAAAATAGACATTGCTATCTAAATAGGGAGCGATTTTATTCACGTTACGAAGGTATTTTTTTTCCTACGACTAAACATTTTTGAGTTATATTTTTTTGGGTCTCGTAATGTTTTGGGTCTCGTAAATAAATCTCGTCTATCTCCACCCAGTAATATATTTTTAGTTATTATTATTGGTTATGGTATTATTATTATTACGGTTGTATTTCACAATTCATTCTTGAAAAATACAGTACATCTTTTGATTACTCATATTTTATAAGAGAACATACCGTGAAAATGAACTGAATTACAATCATTTGAATATGATTCTAATGTTTGTAATACCAATAACATCATACTTATAGCAAACAAGTATACATAAACAAATTTAGGGAACGAGTAATTTTCTGTAGAAGTCGTTTTGTGGGTGTGTTCTTCGAGGGTAATGATACGATCGTCTTCGTGGCTTGCAGATTTATTCATGAACACGATCAAAATCAGAGCAAAGATTGGGGGCCAAGATCGAGAGGCAAAAATAAGAATCAAGAGCCAGACTGAGAGCACGGAACTTAAGATCCGTAAAGTGAAGCGCGAATAGAATTGTTGTTCACTGGGTAATAGTGTGAGGGAACTGACGGGCACTCAGCCTCAAGACTCGTGGTTGACTATGATCTATAGACGAGTTACAATTTGAAGTCACAACTACTATTAAATTTTTCAGTTTAAAATACTAATCGCAAGTGGCGTGAAATAAGTACGAAAATGAACTCCAAATTATAACTAAATTTAATTGCATTTTTAGTTGTCGTCTGAAAGATCATACTAAATTAATTACGATATTTCCAAGGCACCACACATATGTATTTATCAGTATGTATTTATACTGGTAATAAACATTAGTGATACACGAGTATAAAATACGTTAACCTTAGATACCATCTAAAGTCAATTATATAAGAATGCAAGTGTGTTGTAACTTCTACTTTATCTTGTGATAAGTTTTATTTTACTTACTTTCATTAATTTTATTCTAAATTAGTTCATCATTATTGAATGTTAGGCCCCTTTTCCTTTTCCCCTTAATTTTTTATGGTTGGATCGAGCAGTATTTTAAGTCCAATGATTTTTAGGTAGATTTTTTGAAATTGTAGCTCACTTTGTGCCTAAATTTAAATTGTTTTATTTGCCTTCATAAAATTAAGGGCCACTGGGTAGTGGTGCGGGTGCACTAAAGTGCGCCCGGTGGCCGCGTGTGCCCAGGTCTCGTGCCAGGCAACCATCGTCCACTAATGGATCACAGTGGTCATCGGTGCACGGTGACGAAAAGCGCCTTTTAATGACCGGCACCAAATTACACAGCACCTTAACTCACAAGCCGTGGCCGTCACGCGATGTTGAGTGGCGTGTCTCGCTCCACTGCGCCACTTGCTCGGATTCACTTCATGTGCTACCTCAATTCCTTGAGAATTGATTGGCGTTACATCAAGTGATGTTGAGCGCGACTTCACAGTGTACGTACGTGGTTATGCTATTATGAAAATACTCACGGGAGGTTTCGTTTCTAGGCGATAGGTAAGTGCTGTTAATTGAAGGTTGTAGTACTACTTTTCTTTACTTGGTTAAGCCATTGTAAAATACTCATGAGAAGGTTACGGTTACTTAAGGCAATTTGAGTTTAATGTTATAGAAGCAGCTAAAATTGTTCCTATTAGGGGTCATGATCTTGGAAATGAGTCGCGATAAATTTTATGAAAGGAATTCGTGAAAAATGCGCTTAAAAGAAAACGAGTGAGCTCCTGAAAATAATGTTTCGTAAAATTGTGGTTATTTAAATTTGACGAATATTCCATTAAAGGCACTCAAAGACGGACGACAATTTATGTCAATTCTCAATATTTTCAGGCGTCCAAATAAGTATTGACAGACATGTTGGACACGTGAAAATTGACGCCAATTTACATTCTTCACGATGTACCGTGCGTTCCAGATGGGCGGTCCGAGGTTGCTCCAATGAGCGCATTCCTGTGAAATGAGTTTTCAGTTTTGTAGCCAAGAACTGGAAGTGCTCATCATTTAGCATTTTTATAACAACTACTGAGTCAATTTTGAACCAATAAAACATAAAATTGCTCTACTTTACCCCGGTGTGAGTTAATTCTATTCACTAAAAGGGATTAAAATTAACTCTTTTATCTTAAATTAACTCTCTTATCTGGGAGAGTAAGATTTAATGCTAGCCGTGACAGGTCATGAGTTACCTGCTGGAGATCGTTATTTCGCCTTGCATTAAGACTCTCGCCCTCGACCGAGAATTGCTCGCTGTGTTTGCTCGCTGAATTGAAGTGCACCAAAAATTACCTCAGAACTCATCCGGGAGCAAATATTCTCATCAGTTCTTGAAGTGTTCCTGTAATTCAGTTTGACACGCCGGAATGCTCTGCACAATACTTTCTTTTGAAGAGATTTTTCAATTTTATCGTCCATCATTTTTGGTCAGCTACTTTGTTCGAGAATATATGGATTTGGGAATATTGTACCAAGTGAAGAGGCTGTGATTGACTGTCGTTTTTCCATATACCTGGAACTTTTATATGCTCTCAAAGCTTTAGATAATTTCATACTTCAACCCTGAGGACTTGAGTGCGAGAACTTTCTGTTTGAAATAACCGTCACTAATCATATTTTGTATTTCAATTGGCACACAGTATATTTATACATATGCTTCAGAAACGCTAATTTTCTTGTGACCATTAGGTCTATTCGTTGTTCAGAGAATTGAACTCAACACGATCAAAATATTTTTCATTGTGATTATGAATTCCATTTCGAAATTTTTTGATCTTGATTTAACATAGAAATACGAAAAATTTGACTTTTTTTAGTCTCTTATGCTGAATTATTTCTTTAACATTTAGCATTGAATTGAAGAACAATGTGATGAGGCTTTGATGACAGGTTTGAAACACATAAACACTGCTTACTTATATATTTATAACATCAGAATTACGACTGCGTGTGTTTAAGAGACTGGGGTACAGCACGACCAGATCCCCTCTCCGCTGTTGGGAAACTGAATTGAAGGGGATTGGCTCCCAGGCTGAATTTAAGTCCTCTGAATAGTAAGATATGTATAAGTAACACTTTCAACGCAGATCATTTTTAGATTTCTATTTTCTAGTATGAGAACTAGTGAATTCGTTGAATGATTTTAATTGATGTTTTGTTCTGTCTTCAGTGTAGCAACCGGAGCGTCACGATTTTCTATGACCTAAAGAGCTTCGTCAAAAGGAATGCCTGCAATTTTTTTTATTCTCTGCTATTATGCTTTCCGATTTAATTATCTCCCTCCATAAATCTCAAAATTAATGTCTTGGAATTGTGACTAATAAGGATAGAACCTTTTATGAAAATTGAACAGGCTACTAAATGTTGTATTGATTATGTATATTCACGAACCAGCGTTCTATTAATTCAAGTTTTATCTGAGTCTAAAAACAATAAATTGTTATAACATAGAGAGACTGTTCGGCTCGTAATATGACACCTGCAGGATCTAGTGCTAGGGGAAATACTGTAACACAGATGAGTAACAATGTTGCGAGCATTTAACTCTCATACTTTACAAACTGACAAAGCCGCTTGTCACGCTGGGAGCACTACCTTGATCCTATCTCTGGACATGTTATTGACGTTCAGCTGTTTGCTTGGTTGGAAGAGGGGTAGCAATCTCCCTAGGGGGTTTGTGAACAGTCTAGGGGAACGAGGAAAAAAAATGAGGGCATATCCTCCCACGAAGTTTCTGTGGTTTCAGTGGTATCGGTAGAGGAGGATCAGTATTATAAATTCTATCGCAATCATACCCTGCAGTATCGGTAACAGTATTGGGCTTCAGTATTGGTAAAAACCCAAAATAACCGATGGTGACAACATGCTTTTCGAAATGTCTGCAGTTTCTAACGTTGCGTCTACGAGTGTTGTCAATTATTTATGACCAGACAGTATATGTTTACTCGGCGTGGGTCTCTCATGAAAATGGCAACGATGGCTCAATCTTCACGTCTCGGGCTAGTGACATCGTTGACCTGAATTATTTTCGACAGACTCCTGGTATTGGGGGAAAGCGTCGTAGGATATTTTATTATATACAAAACCTTTGTAGAGAATGACGCCATTTAAAAAGGCGTGGATAATTGCTTTGGAAAAAGAAACAACATAGCGAAAGAACTGCAACAGTGACTCAAGTCTCTCTCAGAAATTTTACATTTATCAATGATCGTGATTTTGTTTACTGTTTTGTAATGCGCTGCAGACATTGAAGAACGGACTAACAATATAACGTTTCGTTAGATTAAGAAATGTGTTAAATGATACAGTCAGCCTATTGATTTTTTTTAAATTACTTTGATAAACTGAAAACCATTTCATACTTTTAGCGCTGCAGTCCTTCAACTTCATTTTCCTCTTTTGAAAGTAAACAGATATTTGAGCTGAAAAGTACTGACAATATTGCTTGTTCCTCCATCACTTGTCTCTTCGATGCAATATGCTGATTCAGCAGCACAAGTCTAAATTCTTCCTTGGCTTATGGAACACAGTGTTGCAGTCCATCATATCTTTTAGACTTACGGACTTTCTATTGTGGCTGCTACATACTTTACTTGTACAAAACTGGTGGTAATTTTGAGTTGTTCCACCCGACGCTTGCTAATTCAAAGTATAAAACAAAAAAATTATAAACAAAAAGAAAGTAAGCACGTAACTTGCACACGTGAACTCATAACAATAGAACAATTACTAACTTTGAACTTCTTATTTCATGGTATTCTCTATTGACTTGAATGCAGTGTTTTCTCATACTCGTTAACGTTCCTATTATTTCTTTGAAAGAACACTGGTCCATTGAACGCCTAACTCAATTCTTCAATGTTATTACGAAAGTTTCAAGACTTAGCGTATCTATCCTCCCAATCAGGTTTAACTACACTAGGACAAGCGTGTAGATTTAACAGTTGTAGGTCATCCAAGATGATTGACTATTTTTTTTATTGTGGGTCCATAGAAAAACAGACTTGTTGCCTCATGCTACAGAAGTTTGCTCAAGAAGTTTTGTTTTGCCTTCTACTGCAATATTAATCAGCACACCTTTGAGTACCATGTGTATGTATGTATTTTCTTTAGTGCGTGACTTGCAAAGTGTCATCAACCGTATAATCCTGTGTGCCTTAACCAGTAATAATGACCTAGCCAATGTTCTTCTTCAAAAGTGATGTAAAAAATTTATTATTCCTCTGTTAAAAAATGTGCAAGCTTTCTACGTCTAATCATTAAACGTGTATTTACGTCTTAGATTGTATGCCTGGCACTTGTTTTAGACACCTAACTGATGAAACAGGCTGGACGCTAAGGTTTTTAGCAGGCCTTATCAATCACTCTGGGAACATATTTTTCACCACTGCTCGTGCATCGATTAAACAGAACAAATCATTTTCTTTAGAGTGAAGAAAATCCTGGATTTGGTAGTGAATTGCACGCGGTGAGGAAGCATTATTATGAGTATCTTACTTTCATACGGATTAGGTTCAATGAAACTTTCACAATTACACGTTTTGACAAAAGAAAAAACTATGTATATATAATATATATATTTATATATATATATTATAGTTTTCATTTGTATGCCTTAGGAGTTGTGTCGCATATTTAAATTGTTGACGGAGTCATATTACTAATGCATGCACACTAACGATGTCTTCGCGTGAGTTAACTGATGCACGCAATTGCTGGAAGTAACTTGCGCACAAAGGGCTGTGTTATTCCTTTGATAAACAAAGCAAACCAAACTCAATCAGCCTGAACTTAAAAATATATTAACATCTGGAGCAACGAGTGCATTACACTGCCAGCCCCACCTCTGTTTCCGTTAAATTCCCGGACTGAAAATTGGGTGGAGAGAGTAGTTGCAGAGTAAGAATGCAAGTTCTGTAGAGTGGGGCAGAGTGCACCAAAATCAGCACACCACTTTAATATTTGTAGCCGTATGGAAACCTTAATGAAATTTAGTTTATAAGAGTTTCGTGCTTAATTCACAATCATCATAACCAGAGTTAGTAAACACAGTTATCCAAAAAAGACAGTTTGGGATGTTCACGTAGAATTAATAAAAACTAGAAAAGTGTATGCTCGGTCAGTATAGCATTTATGTAATAAATATTGATCCACATTGATTGAATAATTTATCGTACAAAATTTTATGAATCCATAGAGGTTTACCTTATTTTAGTACTTGGAAGCAAAAGAGCTTACGAAGTAGCATCGACTGGATACACAAACGTTTGCAAGCCTCTTACTTTAATGACATTTTTATCAACGACTGAAATGATCAAAATACTATCAT
Source organism: Trinorchestia longiramus (assembly GCA_006783055.1). Classification (NCBI taxonomy): domain Eukaryota; kingdom Metazoa; phylum Arthropoda; class Malacostraca; order Amphipoda; family Talitridae; genus Trinorchestia; species Trinorchestia longiramus. The sequence continues at coordinate 246,456 of VCRD01000240.1, forward strand.
GAAATGGAAAAATAACTCATTATTAAGCCAAATGACTATTTACGCTTGCTCTAAGCTGAAAAAAAGAATTAGCTGAAGAAACCTCCTCAATTTAACCCAGACACTCGCCAGACATGTGACTAATGCACTGCTAAGAGACAGACTTACTATGTAAACGAGGAAACTTTCTCTTTTTAATAAAAAATAAATTGTTCTTAGAAAACACTTTTTCAGAGTATTAGTAAACAAAGATAAATCATTGTGACGAATTTATGTGACTGATGAGAATACATATCGGATTGCTTGATACGAGTTAGTTTTGAGTACGCTACACTACCGATAAAAATCAGGAATGATACCATTATGATTTAATTGTGCTTTTAATCAATTGGCACAGAAGACCTTCAAAGAACGTGATCTGTATTGATTCGGTTGCTCCATAATTAAAATGTTTGATAAGAAGAGTGTACTGTTGTATCGTATCTACAATATATATGTACTGAGTATCTACATGTTCCTCATTCTTCTAAGAAATACTAGTTCACCATCGGGTGAGAGTGCGATGAATATGTAAGTGGATGACCCTAATCGATATTGCAATCTGGCCTATTATTGCTGGAAAACACATTCACTTTCGCATGAGCATATAAGACTAAGCGTAGAGTCAGATTCAGGCTAATCAACTAGTTTGATACCAAAGTGATTAACTTTTTGAAATATGCACGGGTTTCATATGAGCCAGGAAGCACTTTACCCTGAGGAACGATATTCTAACTTCCTACAAATTTTTTAAAGAACGAGTTAAAATCGCATGAGAAATGTTCGTTGGTGAAATAATAATTTACTTATGTTTTTAAACCCCCTACGGCATAGAGAGTTTCTGTCTTATTACCTTATTGTCAGATATTTCTCTGTGTCAGATATTGTTAAGCAGTTATTTTCAACTATTAATAATTGATACCAGATACTCTTTTTATTACATATACGTATATTTAAACACTTACTGATCGAAACTCAAGGTTATGTCACTTTCCATGCAATTTTTATTTACATCAGAATTAGTTTACCCTGTTAATCAATTGATGAAACTTACAGAATTTGGTAACTTAATTTTTCATAACGCTTCAGAGGTTGACATAATACAAATAGAGGAATGGTTGACATGCTAGATGTCGTGGTGTAGACACCAGAGACGCGAGACAATGCATGCTGCAAATGCTCTCGAATATGAGGTTCCTTACAGTGGTCTGTCTCCACGGCTTCCATATTAAACACTGACTGTTAGATACTATGCGGCTTGTACAGAGTGCGGCAACATAACTTCCTTTTTTTCAGAGCAAAGATCTTTAAAAAAAGGAAGTTATGTTGCCGCACCCAGTATGAAACAAATAGGGCACAATACCGAACCTTGTGTTCAGTAACCGAAAGAAATTTGATGTCAAACAAAACTGTAGCGTGCAAATGATTGATTTTAGTCTGAGACTAGTGTGATTGACAGCCTGGTAGTCATTCGAAGATAAGTAGTGGCGTCAGTGATGGTTTGGGCTATGTTCATTGAAACTGGGACAAGTTTATTGTTTTTTTTTGTAAGAAGGGTTAAGATTAACCAAGAAAATTACCGCAATGGCATTCGTGTAGAGTCATTGTTGCCTTGGGCTAATATCATTTCAAAAAACGACAGTAGTCATTTCAGAAAAAGTTTGTCCTTGACATGACGCTAAGCAAACCCATCAGTGGTTATATCCAATTTACATTACCCCTTTGAAACGAAAAGGAAATGACCTTTATTGCTAGACGTGAATTCTCTCTATTACAGCATCTAGTCCATACTGGAGAGTAAGGCTTCAGCGACATGTTGCCAAAATTTATAGGAACTGAAATCAAAACTCAAAATTGAACGGCTAAAATGCTTCAAAAAGTCATTCGTGACTCATGCAGGTTATTCCCTGAGCGTCTTCAGCTTGTTAACGACATGGACGGAGGGCATATTCAATAAAACGAGTTTATTTCCAACTAATACATAGGTAACTACTACCTTTCTCGACGCATATAAATGCACTTGTTTGTTTAATAAATATGGGCTCTTAAATTTGAAATGTTAATATATGAACACCCTCCATTTCAAAAGTAGTTTCAGAGCATCTGCTATTTTAACCTATCCCCATAATAGAGGATCAAATCTCTTTATATCATGGGAATATTAGTATTTAGTAATGAATTTGATATATTAAGAGTTAGTAAAATATCGCTAAAACAATGCTTATTGAATTTGCATACACTATGCTTATACACACACACTGTACTTAAGCACTAATCAAATACTTCTTTAATACAGCTGGTTATTTTCACAGTCACTATACAAAATAGTAGTTGGATAACCCTGGAAAATATTTTCCGTTCGAATAACAGAAATTTAACCCACAAAATAATTTGTTGAGGCCAGTAACGGCCAACGTTTCGTAAAGAAACATTGCAACAATTGTGAATCAATGCTCTAGATTTGTTACTGGTGCGACAGTTGGTGACCTGCCAGTAGGTTCTAATTCAAGGAGGCTTTCATCATAGTGAGGCACCCTCTCGGGCATGTCACTGCGTCTGATTACTAAATGAAGGGTCTGACAGCGAAGACATTCCTCTTCTTATTGGATGAATTGATTGCTGGCGTGACTGTCGCTTAGCCCTCATGAATACCAAACTCAGGTCCGGATCTTTGTGGAACTAGCGTGGCTTCACGACTCTAACTGCAGGGAGGTGGGTATATACTTTACTGTACGTTTAGAACACATTAGGGCACAATTGATGAATGCTTGGGATACAGTTACATTTGAGCCATGTAATAAATAAGCTCAGTGTGAAGACTTCAGCTGTTGGGGGTGCAGTAATATAGTTTTGAAACCTATGAAATACAGTTGATGTACTTCTGGGGCATGTTTCGAAAACAGTTATACATTATATGGAGCTGGTAAACAATTAGTTTGGAGTGACAACTACGAGTGCTGATGCTATTTCAGACACAGATATATGCTTGGGATATAATTCGTCATGATGTATGAAAAAACTGGTTAGTGTGACCTCTAAGACACACGGGTATGGCGTAGTCAACATTTGAGTGGCTGTTCTATGTAGCAGTCTCTGTACGCAGGTCTACTGTGACCGGTGTTTTACACTGGTTATGTTTACTTGAGGCACCTTCATAAAAAACCAATTTTGATATACCGTCCTGGTGTGACCACCGTGGCTCATCTGTTATGTCCAGATGGATAATTACAGTTGAACGTTAGTAAAAATCATCTCGCAAGCGGGCCTACTTGCTCTTGCATACCAAACAGTTGTGTTTGCAAGTCAATTTTGATACTTAGACATTCATGAACCTGATGTGGAGGTGGCCAGGGCAGTACAACAATTCAGTCATCATTCAATGGAACAGAATTGCTCAGGTGACCTAGAAATTGATGTAAATAGCAGATTGCTGCTACGTTGTTGCCCTTTTAGCATTCTAAACATTTTTATTCACATATTTTCGAATGATCACTTCAATAGATACGAATGCTTGCAACGTATCTTTTACAGGTACACGAGCTCGCAAACTGCCTTCATGAACGAGTTAAAAAACATGAAATTTGAACTTGCTGCATAATTTTTGCGTGAAAAACTATGAACCCTGCATAGGATAAGTCTCCAGCAGTTTTACTTGAATGTTAGAATTATGTTGATCTTGTCACTGTATGGAAGTGACATTGGTAACAGTATATGGGTTATGGCAGTGTTTCTCGAAGTTTTTTCAATCACCGCCCCCTTAGGTCACAATTTGATTTTCCACCGCTCCATAATGATTATATTACTGTATATTATATAGTAATATACGTTCCCAATTCAAGGCGTACCCTCCTACCGGCCCCTTGCATTTCCTCAACGCCCCCAGGGGGGCGGTACGGACCACTTTGAGAAACACTAGGTTATGGTCTAATTATGATAGTTTATAATAATTGAATTTGCTCATTAAATCAGTCCTCATTAATTACAAGTTCGAAGTATATGAAAATTTTGTTAATTATTATAGTGCATACCATTGATATTAATAGACATTAGGTACAATTATGTCCTAATTCCTGTTATATTACTATTATATGAGGTGTGTTTTTATAGCAAGTAACGTTTTGATATAAAATAAAGTAAGAAACTTCCTTGAGCAATTTTATCTTTAAATGAAAGCATGTATTTTAATCAACTTTTCTACACAATTTTCACGAATATTAAGGCACTGATCGTATCGTAAAATTATCTTTTGAATTCCATCCTCATAGAAATCTGCCACCAGATTAGACAACCATTGCAACGCTGTCGTTTTGACATCTTCATCCTCATCACATTACGTCGAAATTGAAAAGCATTTGTTCTTTCTCACTTTTTCATCAACTTTCTGCTCAGTAATGCCTGAAGGTCGCCCACTTCGTTCCTCATCATGCACATTCGTACTGCTGTCTTTAAAAGCTCTCACCGTGCTATTCCATTCCTCATTTACTTTTCTCTATGCAGTTCACTAATCTGAATATGAATTTCAGCCGGTTTTACGCTTTTAGCACTAAGAAAACGAATCACAGCGCGTATTTCACAGTCAGCGATATTTTTAATCGAAAATGGTATTTCAACTCCTCACATGAAACGTACAGACGCTGAATAACTCTGTAATGGCGTCTGTGGCTTGCCAACAGAGTGCGGTATATGTACAGTGCACATGCACCAAATGCAGACAGCAGCGCTGTAGTGAAAGAATTTGAAACCGGTATTTACTTTAAACACGCACCTCGTATTTAAAATAAGTAACATAACAAATTCAATGTCCTGTTAACAGTCATGACAGCTGCAACTGCTCTGCTTGCCTTAACAACAGCTGCGCTCTACAAAAGGCTGCTGAGGCAGAGGCTTTAAGGTACTAAAGCTGAAATATCAGTTTTTAATAAAATTACTAAGAAGCTAGTGCACAAAGAAATTAGAAGTTCATGTGAATTAAAAAAGCAACTTCAGAAACAAGATCTGCGAAATAACTAGCAGCAGCAGCACTAAGTACACTTGAAGGCTAGCAGCGAAGATAAACTGGATGATTTTAGCAGCAGGAACACTGAGGGTTTAGTTGCGACAGCAAATACCCTGACGGAATAGAAGTAGCAAGTGTACTGTAGGAATAACTGTCATTGGGCATACCCCATGAGAATATCTGTAGCAGCTTCTTTAGTTTGCCACCCAAACAATTGGTTCACTTTCTGCAACAATAGAAGTCAAATTGAACGAGAGTAAAAATTTAAACTTGCGTATTAATCACACCAAAATCTTGCACTCATGATAAGTAAAGTTGTCTATTGAATGAAACCCCTGAAGAAAAACAAGTACGAACATATCTTGCATTTTGTGAATGTTCTAAGAACTACGAAATGTTCCTAGTTCAATTCACTTTCCCAGCTTGATCTGATTAGAACTATACATGGGAGAAGATTGAGAAAGTCGTATGCTCTGCCGACGTTAATCGCCTGTTTCCAAATGAAGTGTGTCACTCAAATATTTAAATGCACATTTCTGAAACGAGTAGAAATGCCTTCGCTTCATTGGCCCAGTGTTCTGCTCTGTGCGTGCTCCACGTCATTTCGTTAGCACGAACTTGTAATTACCGAATGACTTTAATATTACATGGCTTCAACTACCACATTTCTTAGTGAATTGTTCGCTGAACTTCAGAAGTCACTTTATTTTCCAGGCATGACTGTAATGAACGGGGTGCAGCGTTCGTGCCAAACTCGATTCTATGCTATGCACGGGAGTCAATCAGCTGTATGTTTGAAAAACAAATTTCTCTCAGAAGTACATAGCGGGCTGAAATTCTCATATTAGTTGTTAAATAATTCCTTTGAGAAAACATTTGAAAGTATTTTAACTATAAAAGTGGTAATTGCGAGTTAATTTTCTTCCGATTCACTAGCAATTGCAGGGAATAAATGGTAACAACGAACAAAAAAGATCTTGGGACTTCCTCTGAAATATGCGCTCATTCTTCTAATCAATATTCGCTTAGGAGGAAGTTTTAACTTGCTACTGAAATTGTCTATTATCAGTGTCTGAACATTAAAGCCACTTGAAAACTCGAGACTTTATTGGGTGTTTGATTTGCTAGGCATCTCAATTTTTGTCAGGGACATTTTAGAGGAATAATTGTCAGGTCTGTCAATGTGAGGGTGCTCATTATTACTGTCAGGTCTGACAATCGTTATTGATAATTATCTACTTCTATAATAAACAGTGTATCTTCATCCCTCTCTATCTCTCTCTACCTGTGTGTGTCCGTCTCACTAGTTACTACCTATTCCTGAAGAAAAATTATTGAACTGAAATTAGAACGGGTATACATGTATTGTAGGCATTATTTGTGGATACCAATGGCACTGGATTACTATAAAATACGCCATTTCTCCCCGTTTTTAGCCTTCTGCTCCTACATGGCCATGTTATCAGAGATAGGATACAGAATGGAAGTTCTGTATGTGTACATTCATAAAAAATATTCAGGTTCTGACAGCACCGCAGGTAAAACTGAAAAATGTATTTTATTTCATGGACTAGAAGACCTATACGTGAAAATTCACGTGTTCTTTTTGCTGAATTTTTCGTTTAATTTGCGTGAACACTGGCTTTGCGAAGGAGTTTCCACATTGAAGGATGTGCCGTTAAAAGGATGTGCCACAATATATTGGTTACAGTACATGTATACCCTACCGAATTTTCTCCTATTTAAATCCTTAAGAGCGTGACAGAAAGATGGACCGAGCAACAAGCAAGCAAGACATTGTGTATTATTATATAGTAGAATCCAAAATTTTATTACTGTTAAACCGTGAAATTCTGACGGATACTATCTAGGCCATGTTATCGGTAGATAAGATACAAAAGGTAAGTTGTCCATACGTATATTCAGGAAAAATATTAATTGAAAATACAATAATTCATTGTAAATCTTTAATACATTCGTCTTTATAATAATTTCAAGTTAATCAAATCTAAACCGTGGAATTTCCACGGGAACTATCTAGTCTCATATAAGAGACCGCTGAATACAGAACTGTTTGTTAATTGGAGATGATTCATCTTGAGACAATCTGCATAGTTTATAGATGACTCAACTGTGGAGACAATCTCCATGGTTTGTTAGCGATGCTCAACCTGACCTTCAATAAGATGATGAGTAGTCTTTTCCTACACTAACACCTGCTGCTAACATCAGGACACGGAGCACTTGAACTGCATACAGGGTGCTTCTTGCTAAGCTTGTTCAGTTCTTGTATGAAGGATTGATTTTGGAGAGCAAGGTTTAACATCATAAAGTTTTTCGTATCTAGCCTACCAACCTTATTCAAACTACCCTAAATGTTTTTAAGATCATTTAGATGTCAGCAGCTGCTTGAGCTCCTACGTCACATGCTCCACAATACTATAAAACCAACATAATTACTCTACTCTGAAGAGCAGTGCTTAGTATGAGCCCTGAGTGTTTGATTGACTCAATTCTTTGTGTTTTCCCGACTTTACGTCACTGTAAATGATCCCCAAATCACTGATCTTAGTTTTTACAGGCATTACATTAATATGTATACGGCTGAGCCCCAGTGCAATTCGTCACGAACTTTGCTCGCTTATAGCAAAATGGAGTTGACTTTCACGCCAGTTTCACGGAATCTACGGTGATCATGCCTTACTTACCAAAAACCTCCTGTTGGGATTCATGTTCAGCCTCATGTTGCGTGAGGTTGGGGCAAGCCCCCGCAGTTTTGCCCACTTATATCGCGCGGTTAACGAGCCCCGACGATGATAGGGCTACGATTAGGTCTTATCGCACCTCTGCTAACAAAAGAAAGACTCTGTAAACGCTTAGACTCTTCAGTACAGTGCTCAGTTATCGCTAAATGAAGCGGATAAAGTTTTAACGCTCTGAGCTGTGTTTAATTTAGATGAGTTCTTCTAATTGTCTAGATAACATTATAAATGGAGCTTCAATTAGTCTCCATTATGCAGACGAGTGCACAGAACTAACATAGAGCGCATGACGCTTGCGTAGCTGTACAAACACGCCTGTGTTACACACGCTAAAACATTGGTGCAACTCTACACAACAGGACATGTTCCACAGCATAGGGCATGTCTTCTTATTTATCCTCGTGTAATCGCTTCTTATTATACATCTGTTGATAGAGCAGTTTTGTACAGTTGTTCAGCCACTGTTTGAAGGCTATGAAACTCCTTTTGATATCAGAAAGCCTAAAATTTCCTAACACAGCTGTATTCTTCTAAACGAGGCAAATTTTATTCCAATTCTGCTCGATCAAGAGGCCGTTTCAGGCCACCTGTATGTGTTTTGAGCAGAATTTGGAGATCATAATGTCATTTCTATAATGTGATGAGTGCTATACAACTTAAAAGCCAATGGACCTGGAACTGCATGGATAATTGAAGTTGAATGAAAATAGAAAATATACAAATAGTCCAATTAAACTAAATATTTATGCGGCTTAACTTTTAGAGGCTGAACCCTTGTAAGAATGTGCAATGGCGGTGAAGGCCTTCATGCTCTATCAAGCCAGCATAGTTAGTCTGCATAGCTCTCTGCACACCAAATCGATCTTGGTCTGTAGATTAGTGACTACCATGGAACACATAATTGAAATGTACAAAGAGTTTACATTAATTATTAGCTCAAGCTGTATAATTCGAGTGCGTTTACTTTTTAAAAATGATTAGGGTGGATTTCGGTGAACATTCTTTATACAAAATTTCTGCCTTCATAGCAGCAAACTCATTCCCATGGTCCGACAAATGCTTGTTCAGGATAACAGCCGTTCTGGTGAACAATTCAGAGCAGAGACCAATTTGTTGATTTTTTATCGAGAGTCCTCTGCAATCTGTTCTTCAGTTATCAGGGATGGTTACAATTAACTGGAATTAATGACAAAGTCTGCTGTTCGAATCTCACAAACACCTGAAAGCTGCATCACAATGCTGCTGGAACAGTTACATTCAGATGACCTAATTTTTTAGCTACTTGTAACACTGTAATCGTCTAGTGTTGTTACATTCAATTGATAATGTTATTTTCGAATTTGCCCGCTTCATAAAATGAACTTAAAATTATTAGGGGTAGATGGCCAATCTATAATCTTTAACAGTATCCAGAGAGTTGGGAGGGATCCTGGTTAATTCTCAGGAATTTCAATTTCTTGTTTTTCTCGACAGATAAGGACTGAAATATTATGTCACTTACGCAGTATTGCTGATTGCTTTGGCGGTCAAATTTAAACAGGTTTCTTCAACTAAAAAAATTTGGTCTTTTTTTAGTACAACCAAAAATCTACACGACGATTTTTAAATGAAAAGTATAAAAACAAATAGCAAACCAGTGTTTATTTTTTGTTGCATTTCTAACGTTCTCAGCGTACAGTATTGCAACGTTTGCTACTGGAGTACAACAAACAAAGCTAGTGAAGTCCACTTCAAATATTCGTGTACAATCCAATTCAGAATGAGGCTGTCGGTCGATCGTGTATTTTTTGGCATACCTAGGAGAGACATTTACGCATTTTCATACTAATGCCGATTGAAATATTAATACCGAGAATGTGTTGCAAAGCTGAATACTTTTCAAACTAACTGAGTGAAGGCCATTGCAATATAGGTCGATTGATTCATACATTTCTGTTGGATGTTCCGATACTCTATGTACAGTTAACGACAAAATTATTCATATAGCGATCAATGTTAAGTACTTTCAGCAATTTTTTGGAATTTAATGTTCATATGATCTCAAATTTTTTGTATATTATTAGGAAAATAAAAAGAAATTCAAAACTGAGTTTCAGAGCAACGAATTTAATTCAACAAATTTAACAAAAACATGATGCTGAAAACAATCGATAAGACGATTTGCATAATAAAAAACTCACGTCCCTATTTTACGTGAAGTGCATAGTAGAATATTTATTTACCACAATAGTCAACAAAGTTTCAGTAACGAACATAACGTTGAGCAATAAGCATCGTCATTGTCGTTCTCACTTTGACGGCAGGATGATGAAGAAAAAAGAGCTCAGCGTTCATTTGAAGCAAGAGATTATTGAATATCACAAGTCAGGTAATAGTTACGCAGCTATTTCAAAATGCTTGGCTATCACAGATATAACATATGGTGTACACACAAGAAGCTTAAAGAGTTTGAAAGGACAGCGACTTTGTATGGGCGGGCAAGACTGTTGAAATTGTCACCAAGAGTTGCGTGCAACTATGTCAAGAGATTAATATGAACCTAAAAGTTCTCAATTTCTTTATTTCTAACTTCTTGTATGGAGAGACATCGCAAAAGACGAATACGCAAGGTATCAGCGCAGGGTATCAACTCAATGCTGTTTACAAAGGAATGGTCCACATGAACATAGACCACGACGGACGCCTCTTCATAAGCCACATCATCTTTTAGCACTCTTAAATTTTGCCAAAAGCTTCTTAGACGAAGAAAATTGTTTTTGCGTATCCTTCGCAGACGGTGGTGTTAGTACAGTACTTCAGTACGCATGCCCTTCGCTGACAGTAGTGTTAGTACAGTACTTCAGTACGCATGCTTCGCTGACAGTAGTGTTAGTACAGTACTTCAGTACACATGCTTCACTCCATTCATCACTGCCGCGTGATAGCACAAAATGACTGTCAGAGGGTAGTGCCTTTGACCGTTGATATCTACCTACATATTCCATGACAATCAATCTTTACGTCTTGTCTATCAGCAAGTGGTTATCCATTTTTGAACATAAAATAACAGATAAAAGTGTCATTGTTATAGTTGAATTGAAACATTGAACAAAAACATTCGATCATCTACTATTGGTTGAATAAATGAGATAACTGTAAAGAAAACTGTGCATAATAATGATAATCAAATGTAATATACATACACATATAGGAGGACGTTTGTAGAGTACCAGTTAAGCAGAGACTATGTAAATGAGCTGCATAAACATAACATTAAAGAAGACTCACCGTTACTTAAACTCCTTCCCTCATTTAAATACTTGATTTTCACTGAATATCAGCACCAACTCTCTCTTTCTCTCTCAGTTTGCCTCCTTTATGTCATACCTGCGCGTGCTGGTAGGCTAGGTAGCGCTTGTATTTAAGGCATCAGTTTTAGAGAATGTGATACTTAGAAGAACGTATAATTGACTAACGAGAAGCAAGAGTATACAAAGTATGGTGATTTTATTAGATAATAGCCACTGACAGCTAATTACTAAAGGTGAGTTGGTATTGTTGCTGCCAATGTACTGTATCCGCAGCTCACTATGTGTTATAAAAACAAATTAGATGATTAAATGATGACACCGTCTGTAGTGCAATAGCCTTACATCATTGCATGAGTAAGTAGCAACACCCCTAATGCCACTTCTGGTACTCTGTCAGAAAGTGATGACAACCTTCTCAGGGACTTCAACAAGTGTGCATAACTAATTTCATCGCGTGATATTCTAAAATAGTGTTTGTTAATGCGATAATAAACATACGGAGAACAGAACAGAACAGAACAGAGAAGTGGCGTGTCTGCGTGACTTCGCTACCTACTGACAGCACAGCAACAAAATTAATGATTGCGCATGTAAGGTGGCAGTCTATTTAGTATAGCTGACTTCCTAGCGTCTATGTTGACTAATGGATGCTAGTTACTAGAGCTGCGTCCCTACGTCTCTCCTGACTCATATTTTTTTAATGAAGTTGCTTTTGATTTGTTCTGACTTGTAGGTGCTGTTTAATTAATAAAGATGCCTTCATACGCCTCACTAACTGCTGATGGATGTTGATCTTGGTGCTTACGTGCCATATTTTTACTGCAGTAGCAGGAAATGCTCCGGTGCTCATAAAACTGCATTATAAATGACAAGACAAATTTACTTTAAATAATATTACATGCCGTTACAAACTTTAGATAAAATTAGAATGTAGAGTTTCAAATTGGGAAATTGTGATTGATGAAAATTATTCTATTCACATTTTTCATGTCAATAGTTTTACTTTATTATTATGCTTAACGGAAATTTTTTCATGTTTCATCAAGTCCATGCATAAATCGACATAACTTTGAGTAAAAATCGTCAACGAAATAGTAAATATTTTTATAGTATCGAAAGAAATCGAGAAAGTTGCATGTGAGATTTTAATATTTCATGCACTTTACATATGTAGCACATTGAGTGCTTGTGCTGTCGCATTTATTGTGAAGGTGGAGCAGTGGGACTGGGAAACTTCTCTTTCTTAGAATGCTCTCACTGCACAGTACTAGTACACAATCTAAACAGTCCCTCAAAGTACGTTGTTCACTGCGCACAGTATACACACGGCGTAATATTTACGGTATACTGTAAAAATATAGGCAGCACACTATGTACATTGAAAACAAGATATACTGTACGCAGAATACACTGCAAACTGCATAATATCCATATATTTTTAAGTGTTTTGTGGCGACCGGAGTGAATACTAACGACATGCAGTGATGGCGTTGTGGTGTGATTTTAGTCAAATGTGCAGCAAAGCCTAGTCTTCGAATAAGATCTTAGAAATTTAGTATTTCTACTAATTCAAGTCGCATAATATCTTCGAAACACATATATTTTTACTGTTGTATTATTATTACTATTATATTATTATTACTATTTTTATTACGTGTGTCTTTGCAAAAATACTTATTATAAAATAAGATATTCTCCCACTTTGCAATAGTTTGTACCACCAATGTTTAACTAAAGGGAAAATTATCAATATCTTCAGCTAATTCAACCAGTCCAGGGTCCCTTTTTTAGATGTAGTTTCCCTGCAATTATGTTGTATGGGCAACCAAAACTCAATGTGACCACGTTCGTTATGATCGACCCAAATGAGGGACGAGTTTTGTCTTAACTCTACTCTCTTTTATTTGGCATACTTGTGTTTGCCCCTTCCATTAAGGTGCGCCTCAGCAGCTGGTAATTTTTGCAATCTGCCTTTTGATTATCTGAAAGAAATAAGCTAACAAATTATATCCTAGTGTCAAGTGTAAATACAGGTGAGAACTTCACTGTCTCTGTGGAGAGTGTCTTCAGTAGCTAAATAGTCGAGCAATAACGAGAGACCTTTGCACTATAGACGGTATCATCACTTAACCACTGAATTACATTATATAAAACTTCATGTTACTGTAATTTTCCTTCTTATCTCGTCTGTACTTACTGACTGAGCGCATGATGGATACACGGTCACGAGTTAAGCCGTCGTTTCTATGTTTCATTAAAGTGGAATGACATCAGTTTCCTTCATTCTAGAGTAGAAGCTGGCGCTCTGAGTGGCTCGTATCAAAGTAATAGCTTTTAAGTTCACTTGAACAGCACGCTCTAATAGTGCTAAGATGGAATTTTGCATTAATGACACCTTTCATTTAGTTAATTCAGTCATGAGGAGTTTGTAAGGTAGCTGCGGGCTTCAATTTTGGTCGCTTAGCGAAACACATGACTTCAGATCACAGAGCATAGAGTGACCAGGCTGATAAGAATAGCCCCGAAGACGAGGTACCTAAATTAAATGGCTTTTTGTAACGCCATGCGAAATCTGCATAGTTTTACTCGAAGCTATGCTGCTTAATGCTTAATTAAAGGAAGGTCCAGGGCATCTCAATATTAAGTTTGCCAAAAACTGTTCCTAGTTTGAGAGTGGTAAAAAAAATATGGTTCTAGGTTGTTAACATCTATTCCATGTTTAATTCATTGTTTATTTTCCATGCCAACAACTTCGTCTTGATAGAATTTATTTTGAGAGATGGTGTCCAAAAATTACACATATGGCAAGCCTACGTACTTATTGATTTTTTTTCACGCGACCTGAATATTCGTTGTCCATCATTCGTTTACAATACAATCAATGCCATCACAAATTATTGTATATGAAGTCATATATCAATTGCAATAAAAATTTACGTCCTGTATTAAATATATATTTAGTTTTGCAGAGGGTACCAGTTGTCAAGTAAAATAAACGGTATGAAAGTAGAAAAGATTTCGTGATACTCCTGCAAAATTTATTCATGAAGACAGGAAAATGGGACTCATGCTGAGCACATACAGATTTTAAGCATAAAAGCGTTCCAGTATCACGTGTAAGTTAACAAGTGTATGATATTGACCCCAAAATGTCTCCAAATTCCGATTGGGAATAAAGTTAGGGCTGACTACAGGGCTGACTACATGGCTGTTTATAGGGCTGTCTACAGGGCTGTGTGCAGAACTCACTACAGGGCTGTCTATAGGGCTGTCTACAGGGCTGTATACAGGGCTGTCTACAGGGCTGTATACAGGGCTGTCTACAGGGCTGTCTGCAGAATACAGTGCTGTTTATAGGGCTGTCTACAGGGGTGTTTGCAGAGCTGACTACAGGGCTGTTTATAGGGATGTTTACAGGGAAAAACGTTAAATTTTGAAGGAGTATTATATTTTCCAGTGGAGCGAATACTGCTTTACATCATGCCTAACAACAATAATACCATATCGCCTGAACTAATTTTGTTCTGCTATATTCGTAAGTCAAAAAACTGCAATACTTTCAGTTTGAAATTACACTCATGTAGGACAAATAATAATAATAATATTTTTAAAAGTGTAACTTCAAAATTCCTTCATTTTGCACCAAAAAGGAACCAAACGGTGCATTCCTATTTCCTTACTCTATTCTATTTCCTTAAATTATATTTCACGATAAATCTACGGGATTGAAAACTAATATTTAACTTACTTTACCTTCAGTTCGAAATATGAGGTACGTACATATTTTCCAACTCATTCTGTTGCAGGACAAGTTTAAACTAGTTTGAGTTTTAACTTGGCCAGAGTTGAGTTCAGTCTTATTGAGAGACAATGCAATCATATTGAGACAACTCATTCATAGCACTCAAGTCGGTTCAAGGCTTCATGAAGTTGAGACGATGAGGTATTCACCATGCCTTGCTATCCATTGTACATTTCAGAAGTGAATTTTTCATACTCATTGAACGTCGTTGCCAGATAATGACCAGCATGACACCGCACCGAAGTTGCCGTATTTACACAGTACATATTCTGCATGACTGGCAAACAGTGCAAACATTTCAAACGGAGGCAAATTGAATGGAAGTAAGAGACACTGGCAGCCACTCGTCTAACTCAATTCTTGCACAAGAAGTAATCGATGGTCATATTAATATTGTTTAAAGTAATTTTTCGGTTAGTAAGTCTTCATGAATAATTTGAAAGTCATACAGTGCTGTGTTTGCAGCTTGACGTTGATGTAATGTTGAGCGTCGTGTGCATAAGTGACCACAGATCTCTTCATTAATCGCAGTTAGAAAAAAGTACATTCGTTTGGTCATCCGTAGCTAAATAGATCTTATTAGCATGATAACTTTATGAGCTGCTCATGCAGAGCAAAGTTTGAGCACGAATATCATCAAATTAAGCTAGAGCTCGTGCTGCGGCGTGTGTAGCTGGAGCAAACAGTTTTTGTGATACCTAAGTTATTTACTTAAAATACTTGGCATAGCCATGTATCATGCAAGTATTCTGATTAGGCGCCAGCTTTGAATTGAAAGAGTAAAGAAGTGTCTTAATACCAGACATTTTGCGTATGCGATAATCGAGTAGAATTATCATGCATGAGCAACAAAAAATACATGTCGTAACGCCACGAATACAAATCCCTAGATACATCATAAATACAAATGGAGAGACTTTAAAGTGCAAGAATTGCTTAGCTAATGCGATAAGAGGGCTGTTATACTAACCTGATGGTAAGGCAATAATTCTTGACTAATTGCAGTGCTCGGCAGAATTGTAGGGCACATAATACTGAAATTATGCTATAAGTAATTGACTACGACCACCACGTTAGACCATAACGGACTCAGTTTAATAATTGGAGTGAACAGGAGCAGAATGTCTCGCCCTTATCTGTGTACGAGACACTCAACAAACATTACTGTAGAGACCATAACTTTCTCTCTGTACCTTTCATTATACGCAGTTAGGAGTTAACGCATCAATGTGAACGATAGAAAGAGAATAATTAATAAAAAAAAGTACTACTACTGTAGTTCTGTTATTGATTCGTTATCGTTGAACACTAAAAAACATATTATAATGAAAGGACTGCATACAGCGTAAAGGGCATAAATCACTTGAAATTTCTCATTGATATTGGAGTTTGAGAGAGTAGCTGTTTCATGTTAACATTATTTATACAGAGAATGTTTAAATAATGTTTTCAGCAAGCACTTTTGGCAGATGAATTGTTGATGTTCTTGAAAGATTCTGAGATCAGGTCACAAGTTTTTGCAGACAATAGTTTATTAAGTAGCTTTACGAATTTCTTGTATGAAATTCCAACGTACCATTCGTTGAAAAACTAGAACTTTTTGATTAAAAATGTACATGATTTTTTCAAGCGCATAATTTCTCGAGAGGAATACCACATCACTCACAGGCACCTGTACTCAGCGGGGCAGTCACACCATAATTTCATACAAGTGACAACGGTGTCTCATACGCGAGTTTACCTTAGTAAACACACGCACTCTGGCGTACGAGTATCCGGAAGTATTTTAAATAAACATATATATTTTATTGTATTATCAAGTCTTCCTATTAAAAAAAAGGCCTATTCCTATTCAAATTAGGTTTTTTTTTCTCAAAAATAAAAAAATAGGCCTTTGTTAAAATTTGGTGTTACTTTAACATCGGATCACTAACCTGAAAAATTAACACATTAGAGAACCTTTTTAACAGAAAATTATTTCGTTCATCAAAAACATTGGTACACTGTTGCTAAATATTTTGCTTTAATAGGCACTGAAACATAGAAACATTTATTAGATCTCATTTCTGATGATATCTATTTGGTGGTCTGTTGAACAGAGGATCGTCACACGGACTGCTGTCATCAGAGTCTGTTGAGGCCCACAGCTTGCTCCACCTGAACCACTTTTCCGTCACAGGTGGGGATGTGCAGGTCAAGTGCTATTCATTTACAAAGGCATTTGCAAACCTATATTGATTGTGAAGGACTCTATTGTGAATGACTACGAGATTTTGGGAGCGGGAGAGTCGAAAAATTTCTCATTCAGTTCGATACATAAAATAATCTCCTAAAAAGGTTACACTTTTAGAAAAGCGGGAAATATCTATGCATGCTGCAAAATACAAACATTATGAGCCCTTTTTATTTCGTTCCAATTCATATAAAGCTTATTTAATGTTTTTGAATTATGCACCATTGGATGAAAAATTAGAATAGTAATAAAATCACAACTGTTAAAAATATTCCTCTCGACTTGTCTGTCTCATGAATAAATATACAAAGAAAAAAGAGCTTCAGCTGTGTCTCTATATCTTCCTCAGCAGAGTTGCGCTCACAATAAGAGGATATCGTCACCAACTGACCAACTGCTTTCTATTTGCAACGCTCTCGAGCTGCACCAGAGAGATTTCGAAACAAAATCACGTTCACAACTGGTTGTTAAATCAAACAAAGTCTAGAGGTATCGAAGTCAGAAATTGTGATTCCTTTTTTTGGTTTTGAAAAAGCTAAAAAAACTTATATTGTTGTCTGTCTTATTGCGCTTTTGCATTTTATAGAAGACATCAATATTATTACGCCAGTTGTCACTTTGCCCCATCACAGAATAATATATTTAGATGTATTTGATTTTTAATAACATAATATCAATGAACTCAATACGAAAACACCAATGTATGACTAGGAAAATAATGCAGTAATACAGAAAAGTTGAGCTTTTACGTTCATTTTATATGATCATTTGATATGTCAATCAGAGAAGTTTCAATTTGAAGAACAAGCGTATGACAAAGTGAGTAGTACATCCTGTGGATGATGCATATTTTCTGTTTCGGCTTGCTTGGCTATGCATGATCGACACCACACTTAGTGTTGACCATTTCATACCATAACACGGGCCTTTGCGAAGGTTTTACAAGATGCAGTTGCTTTTTATCCTGCCCTGTAGTGAGATTACACGGCAAGTGAGTTATTCAGACTTTAAGTAAAAAAGAGAACACATTATTGGTGTTTGATCGGCGAATGCACCTGCAGCGAAAGTAGATGAATTATTGAACGTATCACAAGCGACAGTATTTTCTGAAATTATGGTTTATAGAAATCCTAACACATGGTAAAATGTACTTGACGAAAAAGAATAGTAGGCAAAAATCGAAACTTCCTCCATGGACCCAGAACTTTGAAGTGAATTTTTTCCAAAAATGCTGGAATTATTACGAAAAGGGTAATATCTAATAGTCAATCCCTACCTCAACAATGTTTCGACCTGTTTAATTACAAAGGATAATCAGCAAAACTAATTTTCGTTCAAGTGCCGTAATTCTGAAACCTGACTAATTACTGAATCCTATGCTAAGCTGGGATAAATGTTGTGCAATTGTCACACGACTTACACATTTTAGTAAATATAAGATTCTCATATGATCCAATGAATTATTGTTTACTTTGGTAACAAGCAGCCGAAGAACATCAAGACAAGCCGATAATTTGAACTGCATACTTCAAGCAGTGAAACATGGGGGTGGTTTCATAATGGTTTTGAGTGATTATTTTTATGCATTCAGATCAACTTTCACTACTTCCAATGGTCGGATACCAATCGATGAATTTATTTAAGTACTCAATGACGAAGCTCTTACGATGATATGCAGGGTGACCCAGAAAAAGTCGAAATGAAATATTTCATGATATATTACATAATAAATTTATAATTAAATGTAATCAGCACAAGAACAGGAATATGAGGTTTGCCAGGTGAACACTGTAGCAGCAGACTTGTGAACGAGAGGAGAACCTGGGAGAGACTCATCAATAATGATTTCAAAAGCAAAGTTAAACAGAACCAAGAATAATGTTGTCTGGACCAGGTCGTGGAATGAGTCAGGGAGTCTTTAGAGTTTGAGCAGAAGTGTGACGATTCCTTCATGATAAAGGGTTTCATTCCAGCAGATGGTTCAATCTTTGTGTCAGACTTGAAGTAGATGTGACAAGCAGAGGGGAGACAGCTGAACACGATTACCTACTTATTCACCCAGTACACTGTCCCAGTGTTGTAAGAGCTGTGCAGTATCCAGGGGGTGCTTCCAGATTGATTCAGCAAAAATGCATAGCACTGCCAATGCTCTCCAGGCTTTCAGTGCCAAGATTTCTCATGACAGGTAGGGTCCAAGATAGCTGTCGAGTGGCCCTTGTAGCAGATGTGGGCAATCATCAAGGAGGTGGTGAAGGAGGTGGAGGCAGGGAACAAAAGCCAGCTGAAGACAGTGATCAAGCAGAAATGACAGGAGATCGATGCTGACGAGGAGCTCTGCAAGAGGCTGATCAGGTCAATCCGAAGAGGCCGCAGACTAGATTGGACAAGGTTAGTAGGCTGATCACCATGGAAGGTTATGACTAATAATTTTTTCCAAATTGATTTCCAGTCTATTTACAATGATTTTTGTTACTTCTACATACATTTATTATGTAATAAATAATGAAAAATTTATTCTGAGGTTTACTGGGTTACTCTTGAATTGCGACACACACTTATATTCTACAATAATTGTATTCCTATATACATTTCTCAAAATGTCAAATCCTGATTAGAAGAGAATCAAAGAATCAGGTATTTTTTCTGGCCAGCACAATCGTAAAATCTTACTTTAACTTTCACTTTTCAATTAAAGTTTTTATGCAAAAATATATTTATGCAATTCAGTTATTTCTGCAAATGTTATTTCAGGTGTGAAAATTGAATGTTTTGTGAGTTTGTGCTGAATTATTTATTTATGTCTCCGTTAAATTAATTATCGACATGATAGTTTTGAAAGTTTAAAGATTATTCTGCCTAATGATATAACATCTTTCACGAAATTTTTTTGAACTTTAAGCAAAATTGAATTGTGATAATTTAGACTCGCCTGCATAATCTTAAGATCGAAAAGAAAGTCAGTCAAAGAACCGCTTCAGTAACAACAATTTCCATCATAATTTTTGACCGATCGTAAAATGATGCGAACACTTGTCATGCATTATAAAAGCTCGTCACAGGTCTTCTTTGAATAAAACAAAGGTGTGTGACGATTATTCGAATTATGTCGACATTTTCCCAAAGACCAAATACATTCACTTTCTGAATTTGAAAAGATTTACCATTAATCATCTTGTAAGTTTTACATCCAGGAAATTTTATGCAATGCATTGCTACGATAGACTTTCACAGAAGTCGAAAAGCTTGAGTTTTTAATCTTGGTGAGGGGTATGCAGTTTTATTCACAGGCGTAATTACTGAAGTCATGACACTCGCTATCTTTCTTTATCTGCGAAAACATTGTGTCATATTTTATGTCCTAAAATTATGTCCTAAAACATAGAGTATTGTGTCATATGGAATAACTCTATGTTTTAGGACATTGTCATTGCATAGACAGTGTATGCAATATATGCCATGCAGTACAGAAGTGCCGTGAAGAACACGAGAATGATATCTCGTACGTGAGTCGTGCCGAAGACAGAGGGAGCGAATTGTGAGTTTTAAGATTTTAGTTTTTCTGAATAAAGGAAGTACCAGAATTGAAAATCAAAAGAGTTATTATTTAATACGATTCAAGTTCACATGATATCTAAACTTGCAGTGCTAACTAAATAATAATGCATATTTTTTCGCACCTCAGAAGAAAAAGTTGATTAGATCACGACAAAAAAGAAGAAGAAATCTGAGCCTGTCGTCGAGTGCAAACTAGTGAAGATTAGGAATTACCTATAAGAATTATTACAGCGGGGAAACTTCCTGGTTCATTAAAAATGTTCACTTAACAAGAAATACGCTTAAAATTTTTTAGCATAAATCATAAATCTTTCACATAATTATTTCTTAACTGTATTTACCGAATTTAGATATGTAGGTTTCAAGTAAAACAAATCCTTACGTTCCATTTCTTTGATAAACCTCAAATACGTTCGTCAGATTTAATGCAGACCACTTAATCTCACGAGCTGAGATTGAAAAAGGTTGACTTTGTTCGAACCATGCATTCAGAATCATTGATGTTGTTATAAGTACAAATATTTAATGCTTCCCATATCAGGGTCATCCATTCCACTGAATGGATTACTCGTATATTCCCAACTGAAGGAACTACATCTATCACATTTGTGATTTGAAACTCTAGCGCATTGTGAAAAAAATATCGGCTTACAACATTTCCTTAACCTCAACAGCAAACAAATTTTCCAGCAGAAGTGAATCAAATCTAGGTCAAGGAAAATGAAATGATTAGTTTGATATGAACCCACGGTGGAGATGCCGCGCTACTTCTATGGAGGAACAAGCGCCGCCATCGTCTTTTGTTGTCTCTTGATGGATGATCTGCTGTGGTCAATGAAATAATTAACGATGAGCACTGAAGCGAGCACACACCAGAACTGGAGGGCTTGCAGACACTCCCTCCAGCGTGTTCTTCGTGCAATTTACCGACCGTGTTTGTGGCTGAGTACAACACTATAACTCAACTGCTATAATGGAAAAGGGTAAAAGTTGGTAGATGTCTAACAAAAAACAAAATATTTCAAACACTTGTAAAACCGTTCATCGTGCAATTCGTATACCAAGCAGCTTTAGTGGAATGTTAATGTCTGGCTCAAAAATACATACACAAAGATACTTTTGGTTAAAAAAATTTGATTTCATGAGAGCTTGAGAGGAAAGAGGGTTACGATACAAACGACAAGATAGGCAAAAAATAGTCACATATCGAACCGTGTTCTTCTTTATTTCAACACCCGAACTTTTGTTTTTTAGAAATCACCCTACTTCTCAGGTGAGAAATAAATTATTATTGAAAAACTAACTTTACTGTCAATTTCTCTGCAATGGAAGGGATGATTTATACAGTATAAGAATAATTCAATATTTTTGTGTATACTAATATGAATGAAAAGGATTCACAAATTCGACTGTTTCCGTTACTAAATTTATCGGCTAGAAAAACAAAATGGTCACTGACATTCAGGTTCACCTGAGCGTTGATACTCAATATCAGATATTTTCAATGAGGGGAATTTCAATTAGTAGTTCGAACAATACTGAGGACAACCGATGTGTTGCGTGTGTGAGAAGCGTTGTGACGAGAACAACTGATGTGTTGCATGCGTGAGAAACTTTACAAGTGATGCTTACAAATGTTGGATTAATTCCAACTCAGCAATAATGGATGTTTTGTAAGTAATGATAGCGACCTATTACATTGTTTGCTGAATTTTCTAATGACAATCCGTTTACATAAGCATTATTTCTGTCATTAAATTAAATAAGTTAGGCGTCATTGCCTTTATTCTTTGTCATTAAGTTTGAAAATGAAGATCCCTATACTGATTAATCTAAAATTAATTTTACGGTTCAATGCTATTCAAAATAAGTCAACTTTCTTTGTAAACATATCGTAACGTTGCTACTCTCTTTGAACGCAAACAGTTGGTGTATATCCCTTTTAACGTTGGTCAGAAACAGATGGTGGAGAGGAAAATTAAAAAAAATTATCGCTTGCATTATAATTACAACGTTACACATTTCACTTATAAAAAAGTATAAGAAGCAAAGATAAAAACAATTTTTCGAATGTTTTCAGAAGCATTTATGCCGGAATGTTTTCCCGACTGCGCCTATTGTTTCCGACCAGAGGGAATAATTTACTGTAATCTCACCGGTTTGTGAATAAGTATTACAAAGAAATACACAAATGCACCCATTTTGTCAGAGCGCGACGACGCAATTTGATATGCTAAAGAATTTAGTGAAAGTACTACATGGTTGAATGAGCTCAGTTTGCATCTTTTAGCGAGGATCCTCTTCCTTGGATGTATATAAAAATTGCAAGATACGAGAATGAAAGTTAAATTTTGAATTGGTTTGACCGGTTAGCCACATTTTTCTACTTCAAATTGGACGGAAGGGAAGGATATGGGGAGCAGTATGAATGTCACCATTTTGACCATTTGTTTCAGCATATTCAGAAACAGAAGTATAGTACAGCTCATCTATATGGATTATCACATTCCAAATGAAAGGTTGTCTGTGAAATAAAGTCATGAACTTGGGTGAATTATGATTCGTTCATGAGTATTTCAATGTTTATGAGTTTTCTTGTGCACGTCGAACATGGGAAAGACTGGGACTTATCTTCAGTAAACTGCATCAGTGTAGATACGTTGAAACGAAATAAGTTATGTTCTGCAGAATCATACAAATAAATTTATCGATGTAAAGCACTCCACTAAATAATAATACACAGTTTATGGCTTGCTTGCTTGCTTGCCTGCTTGCTTGGTCCGTCTTTCTGTGACGCTCTTAAAGATTTAGATAGGAGGAAATTCGGTAGGGTATACATGTATTGTAAGCATTGTATTGTGGATACCAAAGGCACATCCTTCAATGTGGAAACTCCTTCGCAAAGCCCGCGTCCACTGGCAAATCAAAAGAAAAGTTCAGTACGAGCTCGTGAATTTTTTCACGTGTTGGTCTACTAGTTTTAAATATGGAATTATCTAAAGATCACTTGCGTCTCCTAATATTTTATGTTTTAAAAAAAGAATTCTACAGTTGAAGGGAGCCAAAATATTCACTCAGTCTGTGGAGGCTGGTGCCTGAATGCAGTAAACTATAGACAATTGTTTGCGAAATTTGCAAGTGGAGATTCCATCTCTCATGGTGAAGACACAGTAAGACGTCTTATTAAGTTTGATGACGAGTTCCCTGTTGTATCACTCGAAAAAGATCCTGCAGTAACAGTTCAAAAATTGGCTAGAAAATTTTGTACACACCATTCATCGACATCTCAAATCGCTGGGAAATATTTTGAAATTTGAAAGATGGTCGCTAAAGTTCTGATATCACTTAAGAGATGAACTGATAGATCCTTACCTTTAATGTTTGCATACTTAACTCGAATTTGAGCGACGCATTCGAGTATTGAAGAGCAGTTTAGTGCTTCAGGATGATGTGAGTTACAGCGCAGGGGCAGTTTGTTCAAAAACGAAGATGCGTTCTCTGCTTCTACTTAAAAGTCAAATTCAGTTGCCTGATAATTATTGACGAAATATAGGAGCCAATTTTATCTGCACAGAGTTCAAAATTGGAAGGAGATTCCCCGTGCACTAATGATGTGTTTCCAAAACAAACAAAAAAATTAATAATCGTACCTGAATGGAATTAGTTAATAAGTTTGTCATAAAGTTTAATTATTCTATGCAATAATTCAATTTATAAAACACAAACCACTTAATTTATACCAATGACCTTCACATTTTTTTGAATTTCTTTTTCGATGTCAGAGCATGCTGCCATCATTCTTTTCGTTCCATATGTGTTATTTCAACCCATAAAAATATCTTGCATTGATAGACTCTTAATTTTATTCCAAGCATCTGTTTCTGATCTCTACAATTCTTTGTGTAGCTGATGATCCATCGTCTCTTTCGTTCCCTCTACTCTTACTGGTGTCAATTCATGTTCTGTATTTCGTTTTTTTAGCATTCGAAATGAAAAGAAGATTCTTCAATTTAGTATAGTTTTTCGATTGCATATTCTGAAAATCATGTTCCTCTCTTCTCTCGAGTTTCAAAATCCATAGGCAAAATTGTTCAATGGGTGCTTGGTTATCAAATAAAACACTGTTCGTTATGATCAATAACAAAAGCCTAGTGCACAAATCTTCTCAGCAATATTTCCTTCTAAGTTTCTTCAAAGGAAGTGAGACTGATTTTGCCCTGAGGAGGCGGAGGCAACCTGAAAAGCTCCATTAGAATAACAATGGTTGTATCAGTGATACCTCCCTCGATTGCCCATTGTGACCTATTGACAGTCTGACGCATGATTATCATCCGATTATCATCTGATTATCGTGCTATGCGTCTGATAACGACGTGACAATCAAGCTCTTCATTGAGTTAGTCGTGAGAAGAGATTCGTGAATTCTATAGCTTGTTAATTTGAGCGAAACTCTGAACAGAGTTAAGCGAAACGAAGCCATGCAAAACGATGCTTGCTTTACTTGGTCTAACATGACTCGTGATCAAAGGATTTTGATTATCTATTGTTCTGTTTCACGCATCTATAACCTTCCATCACGCTAGCTTGCAGTCACTTTCTGAAGGTCGATGTCGAAGGCTAAATTCGATCATACGTGACTGCATACACTGAATATGAAATGAATTCCATTTACTAAAGATTTGAAATCAGAATTAAGAAGATAATTTCAGTCAATAGAAAATGATTGTGTGAACAATGCCAAGCTCAGTTGTAATTAATATCCCCTACGACGTATTATCTAAATGAAGGAATTGCTATTAAATGTTTTAGATATCACAAGCTATCTTGTATACTTGTTTTATTATCATATATGTAGACCATGAGTGTCATATTTGACTAGTATCACGCTATTATTTTAAGAAATATTTCAGGCATAGTTAACATAAATTCCTTTTCTTCTGGCCACTGTCAACACAAGGTTAGATATTTAGCAAACACATGTGTGCATAATAATTGACTACAAAATTTGAAGATCAAATAATTTCTTCGATTGTCATACTTCAATCGATCGCAACTTTTGCTATCCGATTCATGTTGGTAGTTTGATTCCTCTGAAGAGGATTTAAACTCTACTGAAAGTCCCTCTTTTCTTTCATCTTTCATGTCGAGTTCATAAACCACTTCATGCTGCCGTCAGCTGATAGATTGAGCCATTTCTGTTCAGCTTGCTTTTGTAATTATCATTTTATAGATACACTGAACATAAAATTACAAAAATAATCGAGTTCAAATTTTACAGGGAATTATTTTTCAATAACCTCACAGACAAAATTATCTACTCGTCGGCTGTTTCTTGCTCTGAGTTTCTATATTTTTTCTGCGAGGGTTGACGGTGCAAATCTTGGTGTGCTTACGTGGCTTCGACCACGCACTTCTTAGCAACCCACGCGCAGCTGCCTCACTATACGAGTACTCAGTCTTCTCTATGTTCACGCGAAAACTACAATGCCCCAGTCAGAACAAGTGATTTTAGAGATTTAGTTTCAATTTACAGTGTATCTAATCTGTTTAACTTATCACACGTATGACACGATAATCATATGATAATGCGTCAGACTGTCAATGGGTTACAATGGGCAATAGCAGAAGGTATTATAACTCAGATTCTGACATCCGTTTCGTAATTACCGCTTTGCCCATGCAAGTACGCTGATCAGATAGGCGAAAATGCCGACATGCACTTCACAGCCATGACGCATGTTCGCCTAAATTTTGGGTTGTATACTTGCTGATAACGAAACTTTAAACTTGTTGCATTTTATTGAACTGAATTATTTACATGAATAATAAAAATTAAAATTAGCAGAAAATATCTTTGAGTAACTTAAAAAAATACAAATTAAAAAAATAAGTTGAATGCCCAATATTATTTTCAATATTGTATTATTTTTCTTCTCATTCCAGTAAGTTACCTACGAGCAGAACTGTATTCAAGAAACTTAGTTTATTTTGTATTGTAGTGGTGAATTTCTCGCAACGAACGAATTAATTTGTTGTTAACGAGCACCTATGTTTAATAAACAATCTTTCCAAACTCTTCTATTTATTTCTCGCAATCGTTTAGAAAAACCCAACGAAATTACATGCCATTTGCATTTAAATAGATTTTTGATCAGCTGCACGATCGTAAAAAAGTCTCTGATTGCTGATAAGCAGACTCGTCCACATCACTCACAGATTGATCATCTATCTCAGGACTTCCTGGAATAAATCTTCATTGCTTACAGGACGAAGATATCTGCACATCTTTAAAAGTCATGATAATCGCATCCTATTTGTTTTACCACAAACGCTACTCGTATTCAAAAGTTACTGTATAGGTACAAGGCATGTAGCAGCGGACTGGTAATCGTCTTGTTTGATTAAAACTAGAAAAATTGGAATTAGCTGTCGACGCTGAGTCCTAAATTGGGTGGGACCGCAGGACGCCTCGTTATGGAGATCGCATCAAAGAAGCTCAAGCCTGTCAGCATTTTTATTGTTCGTAATTTCATGTAATGGATTGTATACGTCCTCCTTATCGGATCTTCGATCAAGCACAAAGCGTGAGACCCCAGGTCCCAAAAATTGTGCATTTTTGCTTATCTTCCATGACGACGAAAACCACGCATCGACTCCGTGACTGAGATCGTTAGTTGTTACTAGACGCAGATAAATGTGAGAGAAAATTTGATGTTCTTATTTAAATGAGAACGTATGAGTTTCCAAGGCATCACATGAAAAAATTGAATTTCGGAGTCGATAAACTAAGTTCTATAGATTTCGACTTGATTTACGGCATTTGAAGCTGACATATAAATTTGAAAGGGCGGGAAAATTTCGAATACTGTACCTTGACATTAATATTGAAGCAGTTCACAGACGATTGGTTTGGCTGCCAAATCCAACAGGGTTACAAATAATATGCTTCTTCTTTCGATGCTATTCTCGATTCCAACTTATAAAATCCTTATAAATACCGGATCTGAATTTCAACTATCCCTAATTCCGATTTCTAGTGTCACGAATAAGGATTTCAATTGCTGGATCCCGATTGACTGATTCTAATTTCAACATATCGAATCTCAATCGGTCTTACGTAACTCCAATTTCTGTAGGTCAATGTGATTTTACTTTTATTCCGAAAGTCAACAATTCTGAATTCGCTTTAACGTTGCTTGATGTCCTTCCATTACTTCATTACTTCTGATGTCCAGGCGTCAACTTCTTCTCAGGCACATCAAACTCGTACTTCACACTTCTACGTGCCCGATGCATCAGTAGAACTTGATTACAATTTATAAAGAGTACGACAATACAAGAATTGATACACAGTGACACGCAAAAGAATTTGACTATGAAGGCAGATCTTCTCAAGATCCGATAGTTTTATGTAAAATAATAGAATATCTGAAATTAATATTATTTAATTTTCATACAGATTTGATGAAAATTTTTTTTAACACTTTTATGCTAGGCAGCATCCAAAAGAAAACTTTGAACAGTTTAGTAATTTACTCCTGCTAAAATTAATTTTGAGTTGGGGTTGATATGTTTCATAAAAATAAAATTCATGGTCTCTAAAAGTGTGACAGGATAGTACCGAGACATATTCCTGAGATAAAACACTAAGAATTTAATACCAGGAAGTATATGATAGATTACAGGTTAAGTGAATAATCCTTTGATTTACAGAACATGAACTCTATCAACCGAAGCACTAACAAAATACGTTATTACATGGAAAGCGGTAATGATTCCATTAAAAGTTCACAAGTTCAGGGCTGTCAACTTTTAATAGACTCTTTACGTTCATTAATTTAAGCAGTCACCAAGGTATTGCAAATTCCCAGCTGGAATGAGGCGATGGAAGCCATCAATCGATTGCTCTAGACCGGCTGCAAGTTTGACTGCTACAGAGTCGTGTCCACTTATCATCTGAATGACGATACCGAGTGCTAGAAAATTGCATCACTTAGAGTGAGTCTACAAGCCTCCTGCACGTGCCATTATTTTCCCATCATAGGCTAACTTTTAATGACCAGAAGACTTTCTCCAATCAATGTGAACGAGCCAATGTGAAGCTTCTTTGAAGTGGTATTTTGCGGCGCTATCGCAATATGGGATAGTTAGACCCTTCATATGGAATGTTGTGCTTTTGTTGTGTCAGTTTTAACGTTGAAAAAGAGAACAGGACCATGTCATTTCCAAGCTCAATATTCGAAGGTATGTGAAAATAGGCTTCTGGGTGACAATGTTGTAAAATATATTGTTTTGTAGATTTTTTTGAACCTTACAAAGGCACTTAGATCTCTTCGAGAATGGGAAATATATTTTCAAGTTGGAGTGAACATATATTCCATATATATTTTTAGTCAGCATCCGTTTAAGATGATTATGTACAGGCAAAATAGAAACTCGAATATACTGGTACCTTGAAACCAATTTGTAAAACTTGTCTATCAAAATTTATTATCTAGACAACGTATCTTGTGGTAGTGATGGTGTCAAGTATTGAGTTTGTAAGGGTCATAGCCAATCTGATAGGGTTTTGTATGTATACATAAGTGGCATTAAAAGAATACCACTCTTTACTCTGTTTTCGAAGACAGAAGTCAGATCCAAGATGATTCAAGAAGACGATTCAAGACTACGATTCAGGAAAACGATTCAAGAAAACGATTCAAGATGACGATTCAAGAAGACGATTCAAGATGCTGATTCAAGAAGACGATTCAAGATGATGATTCAAGATGATGATTCAATAAGACGATTCAAGATGATGATTCAAGATAATGATTCAATAAGACGATTCAAGATGATGATTCAAGATGATGATTCAATAAAACGATTCAAGATGATGATTCAATAAGACGATTCAAGATGATGATTCAAGATGACGATTCAATAAGACGATTCAAGATGATGATTCAAGAAGATGAGTCAAGAAGGCGATTCAAGGAGACGATTCAAGACTGCTGACGACGAGACGGTACCTGGTGTTTCGTTGAGCTTGTGGGTAATTTGATCATTAGAAACTTTTATTCTTACGAAACCTTGTGCGATCATTATCTAATTTGATCCGTGTTTATAAATACTGATCATTCCCAAATCAAGTCCACAACAATGAAGTTCTAATATTCCAACAAAGAAAGCGTGTAGAATGTCTTTGTATTATTAAACATGCAAGTAATTGACATGAAACTGAACTTTGTTTAAAAAGCAAGTGAGTGTTGTGACTTGTAAGTATGATAACATTGACACGTATATATCACTAGGCTGAAATGATTATTTTTAGTATGGATTTATATAAGCTGGTATTTTGTCTCGTATTCGTCTTCCTCGAGACTGTGTGGGTAAAGCAACTTAGTTTTGTAGTCTGACTGTGCCAGCTGAACTATTCATCCGTGAGAATTAGGAAGTAGAAGTGAGAAGTTTTGAGCGCTTGAGCGTACACGCAAGAGCAACCAGGACTCGGGAGCGTGGAAACTAAGAGGCATCATCTTGGGGAAGTAATTTACACCTTTCATGGTACAGTTGCGCTGGAATGGGAAAAATGCCAGTAAATGTTCAACGTAGGGCTTCTCATGCGTGTATATATATTGAAAAACACGGTAAAATAGCAAATATTTGACTTATATTCCATAACTACGCGTTCCTTTAACTTATCACTGATGTTACATGTTACTGAAGTTTATCCTTAGTTTGCGTGCTCATAGATGCAGGTGGTGTTTCTACTGTCCTGACACAGGGAGCTGGAAATTATCTTCAGCTTACGATACAATATTAGAATTGTTAAGTGTCATTCCAATTTTAACTTACTGGCAATAACTGCTGGAGTACAATACCTAAATGACAGTCGCTAACCGCTTTAAAACAGAAGTAAAACCATTTCTAAGAACTGCTAGCACCACTCCCTCGTTCAGCACGTTTAGCTGTTATCATTTTAATTTGGCAGAAGCATTTACATGGCAGGTGTGACAGGTCCTTTAATCAGTGTCATATTGGCCTTGATCGTTGCTTTGAATGTGAAGACTTAATCAAACGAGTCGTGCTGCAGTGAAGAATATCAGATTGGTCAGAACATAGCTCAACCAGAAGCACTCTTTCTTATGTATTAGTAATGTACCTTGATGCATGACTCAGCAGAGTAGAGTGCACTTCAGTTAAACAGCAAATTTAACACCTTTCTTTCTCCAGTATTAAATTTAGGCATATTTTGCGTCATGCAAAAAAACAAAAGTTAAAATACACGTATCTTGCTGTTTTATCTGCAACCACATTCACCATATGTACAGTAATCGTGAAATGAACGGTGATTTGAATGCAAAATCAGGTGAATTATTCAAATAAAAAATAAAACATTGTTCTACTGTACAACTGACATTACAGGAAAAGACTATAATATTTGTGTTCACAATCACTGCCAAATTAGGTGTTAAAGTCCGGTATTACTCCGCAGCCTGTGACCATTTTTTCCATAGCAACAGTTCGGCAACAAGAGTCATGCGAAGCATGGTAACAAAAATATTTACATGATCAGAACAGTGGCATAGAACGATCGTCCCATGCGATAATCTTTAATGCCGCTGTAATGCCACTGATATAAAAAGTTTTTTTAGCAATGTCCTGCAATATGCTGTAGGCAAAATGTTTATTTGTTTATTAAAGGTAAACATCCATGAAATGCTTCTCTGATAGTTGACAGAGCTTTTTTCTAGAGGAAGATATTGATGTTCATAGAAAGTGATATTTAAGACCATGCTATATTTCTTTCACTTGTCAAGCTCAAATTATAAAGACTTGTTCGGTTTAAATCTAAGCTTGGATATTTTAGCAGTATTTAAAATATTGATGCAGTTGATCACTGCTTTGGGGCTCTTGTTGACAAGGTTCAAAACTCCATAACATGCTGTAATTGAGATAAATTTTAATGTAATAGGCATATTTCTTCCACTTGTATCGCATCTCAAAGTTTCGATTACTGGTCCTGCATTTTAAGTCATGCCATGGCGGCCGTCACTCACGTTCCTCAATGTCTAGGTGATAGTTGCACCTAAAATTATAAGATTAAATTACGTGTGCTTTTTTGTAACGCTTTGTAATGTTTTGAGTTTCAAATCAGATTGAACAAAGAACGAAGTTTCAGCATAATTTTCCGCTGAAACAATTTATACGAACTATCTGCTATCTCGTACAGGGAATTCATTTTAGCCATTATGCTATTGTACATTCTATTTAATACTACTCTTGATGTGCACGTATCATACAAACGACTGTCACTTTGGACGGTAATGCTCCATAAATCAAGTTATACTAAGAAAACTGTAAGTAGGTACATACTTTTAGAGTTTTTGCACTATAAAGAGTGAATAAAGTACGGAATTTCTCGGTTAATTGAACCTGAAAATGATGAACAGCATTGTAGGACGGAAAACAAAAAAGTTTAATCTACTGCTTTATTTAAGGAGTAGTTTCGAAAGGTTTTCCTGATATTTCTCAGAAAATGTTAACAATGTTTTGAAACATAGCTCTGAGAAATACTCCAGTGTACTCAATGCAGTTTTTGGGTGTTAGTAGCAGTTAGTTCATCCTTTATTAAGGGAAATCACCGAGTTTAACCTTGTTTTAAAGTTAAGTTACAATAGCTTATAGGTCAAGAATATGATTCAATCTATCTTAAAAATTCAAACTCTATACTTGCTGTGGTTAATTCTAAGCCCAGGCAGTTATCACGAGTAGCTTGAAAATTATTATTTTCTCATTCAGTTTGAAAAAAGCTAAATCGTTTGATGTCGCAATCGATCCTCAGTATAAAAACAAACAACAATTTACATTGGCCATTTAAAGGAAAAACTTGCAGTTTTTGTCCCGTAGTTGATCAGCGCCGCCCACAGATCGAGCAACCACCGGAACAATCGGAAAGGCAAAAAAAATTGATCGCATTACATCGGCCGGTTGTAATTTGTGCAATTGGTTGCTGGTTCCATAGGATGAGGAGATCATTACAGCGACCATTAGACATGTTATTGTCTTCATGGTTAGCATTGCGACCATGCTATCATCCAATGATGACATGGCGCGCCTACCAATCATCTTTTGGACTGTCACAAGGGTGCAATTAGCGTGTCAAGTAAGAGCTGGGTGCTACTGTACGTTATACGCAGCTCATAGGACTGTGTAAAAGGTGTATTGTGCGTAATTCTTATAATATAACAAGCTTTGAGATATATTGTGCCCGAGTATGTTGTATTACAGCGTGTGTGTGCAGTCACTGTGTTTGTACCTGCAGTTACTGAGCGACTGTCTCCCCAGAATTGCTGTACCTAAAGACGCAATATAAATGTAAGCAAATTGTTCCTGTTTGGCAGTTTTCACAAAAGTTAAGTGAGTGGCCTACCCGAACGCAGTCATCACTTCTAGGATACATTTGAATTTTGGCAGAACAAAATAGTAGGTGATTCATGCATTAGTCAATTCCGTGACGAGTTTCTTTAATTTAGTATTGGCGATATCGGTTGATCGTTTTAATCTTTTCCTGTGTACTGGACCGGCAGATCCTGCAGCACTCAACTCTAAGCTGGTGTAGGAACTCTTGACTGCGACAACGTTAAATTTTATGACAACATTCGAATTGGGAAGCCAAACTTCATTCCATATTGCAAATAATCTGTAAATTTCACTCATAATAATGACCGAAGTCTCACAAGGTAGAACTATGCCCACCATCAATCTGCTCACATTTTTTGTTCCTTAACAGAAACTTTTATGCTTGCAAGTTGCTAGAAATCTTTCTTTGAAAATCAGGGAGTAATATTTTCCAGAGCATTGGTGAAAATAAGCAACTGTGAATATTTGCACTGACAACATAGACAATTTTGCCATTTCTGTCTCAGAATTCGGCACGCATGTGACACAGAGTGCAAACATTCCAATGCAAAATACAAGCGCTGCACATGATGTTCCATGAATACCTGAGATCTCCTGATTGACATTGAATGCTTAATTTCCTTCGTCAGAGTGCTTGCTCCACGTAGTTTCGATTAAGGCAATCGGATTTCTAATTTGCACTGACGAGAGACAATGATCAGTTATTTTCGCCACAGGTGTTTAAAGCATTTTGCAGGTTACCCACAAATTCATTCACTCTTCACATTTAATCTTCTTTGAGCATGAGACAGCATGCGTGTTAGTGACAGTCGAAATCTCTTTCATGCTGTTTAAATTTCTCATTGTCATTCAAGCTTTATGTTTTAACAATTAAACGTTGAAATTTCATTCATGCAATGAACTTTTCAACCAAATCCAATACATGCATATTTTCTGCTATTATTTCTATTTTATCATCAGCATCTGAGACGTTTTCAGCAGGTATACTCTTTAACTTTGTATTATGAGATTTAATTTTAAGTTTTGCATCCTTTTGTAATATATAGATGATACGATATGGTCCATCATAGGACATTTACGTGCCCTTTAAGGATTTTAGTCATAAAGCTTTTAAAAACCGTATTAGTGATTTAACTATCACAAAAACTGTAGAAAAAATATTTTCCGTTTTCTTCAATTTTTTTGCCTATCCTAATGTGTGGATCTATTTCACAATTTTGTATTAAATTGTCTGTGTCCAAGCCCTGTAACGTGAAATACAGAGAAGTTGTCATCTCAGGCAACATAGTCTTTCACTTCAGGACAATGCTCATCGTATGCAAAAGTATTTCATCTTTATCTTATTAATATGGAGATATACATATGACACTCAAGCATTACTAGTTTACATGAGTTGGTGTATACTTTATTCGTATGTTTTGGATGAGGTAGTACAAAACTTTGGTGGAGTTACCTACCATTAAACATTTACTTCGTAAACACTTCAATTGTTCGAATAAGAAACACATTATTACATAACGAAATTAAACTTTTATAGAATAATAGTGTAATTCTTTCTTGTTTTATAGTTGCTATTCATGTGCAATCTATTTACACAGTTCATATTGAGCGAACAACCATGAAACAAAAACTGATCTAATTTTTTACTTGAATATGCACGTTTAATTAAAGATTTTCGTATGCCGCGTGCAAAGCAAATGACCTACACGCCGTGGCTGTGATCATGACTGAACAAACCTTTTTTCTTTCTTGTCTTTTAATTTTTTTAGATTGTATGTTTCTTGGAATACACTTGAGTTATATTTTAGTCATGTGAAAGTACTTAAATAAAAATGTATTCATTTAATTCTGAAAACCTCAAAAACTTCATCGTTTTTACACTAATTTATGAGCTATATGAAAGAAATATCGTGCAAATAATTCTCATTAACAGACAATGTATTTCTTGTCATCGTTCACTGTGAGGTTTTTGATAAAATTGTTAATTTTACTCCACATTTGCAAATCCATCTTCAATATTTATCATTCAAAAATGCTTAACGTGATGGAGATCTGGAACGTTTTGCTGTGATAGCGGACACTGGTGATAACAGATTGGTTTCAACACTGCAGGCACTAAATTCGTTGTGTTTGAGCATTTTCCTCTCACTTTGTGATCCAAGACCTCTGCAATTTCAATCGTTGCTTAACAATATCGAAAGTTCTTCAAAGTTAACAACAGGTATGACTTCTGAATTATGAAATTTGTACTTATATTTACAATAAAGTTGTAATTGAATTTGGTTCTGAATTCGATCAAGTTCAATTCTGCATAAATATACTGTGGTTTGTCTTTGTGAAGATGAAGGTTCTAGCTCTATCCCAAATCTGAATTCTCGGCAAAGACTTACGGAAAGAGTGCTGTTCTAAATATAAATATATATATATATATATATATATATATATATATACTTATATATATATAAACATAACTGTAATCTGGACACGTAGCGATTATCACAATAAGTCCATAATTCTATTTTTTCCCAGAGTATACACAAGCTTATCGAAAGAATCAAGAGTTAAACACGTAATTATTTTGTTGTGAAAGATTTCCAAACTGAAAGATATACGGTAGTAATGCATGCAAAACTAAAAGAATGCTATAAGAATGCATAACGTCTCAAATTTGGAGACATAAAGAGAATTGCACTTAACCTTCCACAGCACATCGAATGTCGTTACACAAATGGTGGAAGTTTCATTTAAAATATTATTTATTAAATTTCAATGGAATTAAACGTTATTCCATAGTGCATCAAACTTGAAGTCACATACGGAATCGCATTGAACGTTCCACAGCACACCAAACGTCGTTGTTTAAATGGTAAGCGTTTTATTTAAAATATGATTGATAAGTATTTCACTGGAATAAAACGTTATTGAAATCTTTTATTTATGCTATGAATTTTGTTTATAAGAACAATCTTGAACACAGGTGCCCATGAAAGAGCCATGCCTTAAAATTAAAATAGTGGGCGATAAAAACCGTATGTATATAACCATATATAGGAGAATGCTTCTTGGCCACTGGTTTTTATGAACTGTTGGTATAATACGAGTATAATGAAGGCATGGTCTCGCATTTTACCTTTTCTCTTTAGAAGTACGAGGTATTTGAAGGAGGTCCGTAATATGACGTAATACCCTCATACTATTTTATACAACCCCTTACGTTTTGTTTGACATTTCTATTTCATTTTCAAAATCATCAATGATTACATGGTCCAGAATCGTGCTGCAAGCTTTACCATGTAGCATCGCCCCGATAATCACATGCTCATGAAATCACTCATGGTAGTCATATTTCGAATTAATGTAGTATGTAAAATGATCATGGAATATGAACAAATACGATATATGGTCAGTGTAGTAGGCTCGAATTTAGCATTACTTCTTTGTCAATGAAGATTTTGAGACTAAATACTAGGATTGTTTTGCTTAAATGTCATTCGTAATGTAAATAAATAGAATATCCTCTATTACGAGTATACCCAAAAAATTCACAGAACTTCTTACAGTGATTTGAGAAACGAACGTGCTTATTGAATCTGAATTTTCAAATGGCATTTAGGGCGGGGCAACTGATGTGAAATCACGACCATTCTTTCACTAATGTCGGTTGGAGATCACGAACATATTTCAAATAATAACCTCGATTTGGCACTCAGCTCACCAACCTAATACATTAGCTGCACAGGTGCTTCTCACGCAGCTTGTGAATAATGCTAATCCGTCCGTTATAGGCTGCGAGTATCGAAGCACTAATCAAAGAAAATGTAGACTGTCATTTGCACGACAATAGCACCTAAACCGTGCTTAGGGCACCAATCCAGTATATGAACGCCGATGCAATGATAGCCTCTTTAATAAGAAGGCCTTTGAGCTGATAGGTAAATGTATTCATTAGGCGACGTTTAAGAAACATTGGACGAAATGGAGCCAACTTTCCAATGATCACACAAAAAGTCTATGAGAAAATTAAAGGGTCGCTCTTTGAAGACTAGTGCGTGGTAGACTGAAGTCACGCTACACCTCTTGGCTTAGGTGCGGCGGCGCGACGTCGGGCTGCGGGCTGTCTACTCGGCAGCCTGAAAGATTTCAAAGAAATGAACTCAGAAATATAAGAATGAACAGTGAATAAAATGAACTAGGAGTTCGTATGATAAGCTGGCATGGTAAGTAAATTCGACTGGTCATGATAAACTAACAAATAAAGATGAGGAAGTAAACACTAGAAAAATATTTTTGGGATTCCACTTTCCCACTTCGTTTTTTTTACATAGCGCGTAATTGACGTTCGGATTATGTCTTAAAAAAAATCATATAGTTCTGGATAGATTTGCTTGACCTGAGTTTTAGTTTTCCTATACGGACATGCTGTCTGTCGTCTTGATGGATTAGGTCTATGGAATTTCAGAGACCCATGCAAATAGGACTTACCTGTACATAAGACACCATTCCATGAATAAAAATAATTAGCATTAAATAGGCACATTAAATGCAAATTTAAATGCTAGCTGAGCATATATTTGGTTGCACATCTAAGTCTCAAAAAATGTTGGTAATAAAATGGTAAACAACGATGGTAGTAATACTTAGGTAACTTGAAAGTTTGAGAAATAGTTTAAGTACTGGATGTCTACATTCAGTGAGAGTTAAAAAAATTGAATCACGTTTTTGGAAGATTTGGAAGTTTTAATATTTGTTCCTTAATTTTGGACGGCACTGTAAGTTAAGAGCCCTGATTCAGTAATTTCCCTTAAGAAAAGGCAGTTTTCCACTGACTTCCTGCTCAGACGGTTGTTCCTTCTAGCATCAGCATTGAAGTGATTGAAGTAAGAAAACTGGCGTGCCCCACAACTGAAAGAATTTTCTACGAAGGGGTCACCCCTCCAGCTGGAGGGAAAATGATAATGGACTCTGTGTATAACACAAATTCCCGACATCGTACCTTGCGTGTTTACAATGGTGCTGGACATCATTTGAAAAAATCGAAATATATTATATCTTACTTCTCTAGAACGAATTTTATATCAAACATGATTATTTTGGTATTTGAATGATAAGTCATCACTCTCAACTAACCTATGATATAAACATTCGATTTTACGTTAAAAATTATTGATGCAGGAAAAATACATGAGGTTGGCTGATCTCCGAGTACAGTAAAAAGCCGATACAGCGGAAAGAAAACTGTTGCGATAGAAGCATGAAGAAAAATATTGAGGCTTGAAAGCAACTGAAACGGACGTTCTAATGAGATACACAGAGTTCTGACTCCTGACTTCAGATCTTCATAAACGTACGTGATACTTGAGGTCTCTATGTCCTTTTAGATTCTATTGAAATGTCTTACTGAAGACCAGCATTCCTCACTGTGGGCAGTAGTCACCCATGCATCATTATGCAGATGTGAACTCAGATACTAGAATTACGCGCACACCAATACAGCTCCTTCCACAGTCGTTCAAATTGCAGCCATTCCAAAGCTCTCACAATATTGTCGACAAATTTTGCTATTCAATTGCTCAACTTCGCAGAAACCTCCTGACACACGAAAGCACTAACTCATCGTAAAATATTCAGAGATCTGCGGATGTCACTCTTCATGAATGGGATTACTGATCGTTTTAAATTGTGTCTCTTAACCACTTTCGAGGTAATGGCCCACTACAATAGAGTAATGACATATCCTCGAGGGTCTCAAAAGGTTTCCCTAATAATTAATCTAAACCGAGTGGTCCATTTGCTCCAATGTCTGATAGATTTAAAAAAATATTCAAGTGATGATGTATCGCTGTTGGAACACTTGGAACTTCATCCAGATTTCACGTACGCTCAGTTTGACTCTCGCGTAATTGCTATCAACATAGAAACTCTGACTCTACAGTCGCTACTTAATTCTTTGGCAGCTAAGAGATCATATTTCATGTGAAACGGCTAGAAGAGCATTTGACAAGATGAACATGTTCCAAGGACTTTCATTATTGTCAGTTCTTTTTAGGATTCGTGAGTGGTTTGGCATACGTAATACCATTGGAATTGGAAACGCTGCCTCTCAATGACTCGAATTCACGACACTTATATCAATAAAAGATACGGTGACCTTTCAGGGATTCATACTGATAATCTACAACATTTCTTAAAGTGCTAAGAGAACGGCTCCTAAAAATTTTAACTTAAACGACACAAAAATTTCTTGAATAAAGAAAAGAGTATTATGTAGATAGCGAGCTCAGTGGTAAGAAACACACGGTCGACCAACACACTTTTTGATATTCAATTGATGTTCACTTTTTGCGTACGAGTTCAGAGTGTAGTTCACACACAATTTTTGGCTAAAACGTGAGTTGAATCCTCAAAAATGAAACAATTGTATTTACAATTTATTGGAACACCTTTAGCGCTGCTTTAAATTATTTTCTCATGTTTAGATTTTACAATGTTTTGCAGGCATTGAAAGCGAATGTCTGCCGCCAAGTGAGCTAACGCTAACCAAGAATTTACAGCGAAGAAGGGAAAGGTTTCGAATCTTTCTATTTTTTTATTATTGGACAATGTCACGAATGAAATTTAAATCTGGAGACTTTCGTGACCATTTCATTTCTTAGTAGGACTCTCCATGCTGTTTTTTATGATTTGTGATCTACTATCCCCGTAGACATGAGCATTATTCTTTTGAAATTTCGTCAGAAAGGTGAAATTCATTTACCTCACGGCAAAATATATTAGTGAGAGATTGTAAAGTTCCTTCATACAGTTAATTCCCGACCCTAACCTCAACTATACACCAGATCATCGCACACCTTTTGACTTCCTGTGTTGTCCGGTGATTTTTATACATAGTCCAAAGCTTCACACTGTTTCCGTCATATCCTGAGTTAAATACCGTTTTGGAAAAGAGTAAAACCTTTTTTATATTTGTGTGACCACATCACGCTTTTCGTTCTTTCCCACTTTCTAGTCCTTGCAATCTTCTACAAATTGTAGCCGTTTTTTTATTTTGCTTGCCTGTCCATTAGATTTCGTTTCATTGTGAAACTTCTTGCAGTCATTTTTTAATTTTCGACGAATGTCAAGGGATAAATCAGTTTAGAACTTTCGTCGTTGAATAATATTGGCCAACTCGCAAACACATTTTCTTGGTTAGATTTCATTAATAGATTCCGAGAATGTCTGTCACAAATACCTGGGATTTAATGTCTGCCATTATTCCGACAAAACGATTGGATTTGCTTGCTTCTTTCCACTGAGATTTTGTTTTTCGTACACGCAGTACACGTGCAAGTATCGTCATCGTCAGGATATTTCTCTGAAAAAGTTTCATGTCGAGTGTAGCCCCAGAATCTGTTTTGTATGAGTCAGAAGAGGGTTTGTTTGGACTTATTTCAGCAGAATAATTCATGCCTGTTTTGCATGTAAGGGATTTTCTATAATAAATGGAATTTATTTTCACTGTAAACAATGTTATTGTATTAATTTTTTCATAATTATGTTATATGATTTTGAGCGACCATGTTTTCCATTGCATCTACATTTTTCAACGATGTGATCAAATTTTATCCCTGAAGAGAAACATGGGATCTACATGTATGTAAATTTTCACCTAAAAATTCTTTTATGTCCCGTAAACTTGAAGATATAATTAATCTGCAAATAGTTTGAATAATATTTAATTTTTCCAAGATTATTATTGGGCTAAGTAAGAAATAGAGATTCGACTTTTAATTCATTTTACTTTGACACAAATGGTGGTTCATATAGTGAGTGGATGATTTACATATGTAGATTGCCCTATATATTTTAACCATTTTATTATTATACGACCAAATAGTTCATTCAGAAGCTAAATTAGTCATTATTTAGTCCAAGTGAAATGATGTTCTTCAATTGTCATTCCAAGGCTCAATTTAGGGATTATGATCAACAAATTAGATGTATGCAAGAAGTTTAATGTGAGCCGTATGATTATATATCGTGAAATAGTAAGACCTATACCCCTTGGTCAGTTCTCTAGTTATACTGGTAAGGTTTTCACTGATGACAGCCTGCAATTCCTCAGAATTAAGTCCTTTGCAGTGTCATATTCTTGGTTTATCTTTTAAACTGAAGTTATTCTTTTTGAAACGTGAAAAGTATTTCCTTCTTACATGCAGTGTACATAGATTTTTCTCAACAATAGATTAGAATTAGAATGAGGCTATAGGAACGAACCTTCGGGCCCATTCTTGGGTCGGATAATTACTTCGATAATTATTCGGTTGTTTTACCCAAGTCCCATGCCGTATTTCTAGCCGCGTCAACCATGTCGGCAGCGGGATTCGAACCCGGGTCTTTCTGCTCGCAAGCAGATTCGCTCACCAGTCGACCAAACTGGCAATAGTTACGTATTATAATATTTTAACAAAATCTGAAAGAAGAATCATTATTTTAGTGATTTAGATGGCTAAACATATGTCATTTATAAGTTAAATTTATGTTATGATGCCTTAAAGTTAAATGTAAAAAATCGACAAAAGTTTCGTTGCAATCTGATATCTAAAGTAGGAATTAGTAAGAGAAAAACAGAAAAACGAGACTACCGATAACCAACGGAAAAAATGAAACGGTTCTGATAATAATCAAAAAATATCTGTCAGAACCGTTCAATTTCAAATAAAAAGTGTCTGGTGGTGAAATGTTTAGAAAGTCTACCTCAGTGCTCTGTTGGTACTGGAAAATGAAGTGAGAGCATATGTGAAAAATTGTAACCTAATTAATTTTACACCCAGTATTCGCTTCAGACGGTGAAAAATTTTGGTGTATATGTTACTGATACG